>VUQK01028356.1:1531-11753 GCA_015106715.1 Bujurquina vittata | reverse complement strand
GCCCGCGGAAAAAAGTAAAAGGCCAGAAAAAAACTGGGGACCTTGTTTTGAAGGAAGCAGGGGGACTAATTAAAAAAAAAAAAAAAAAAAAAAAAAAAAATCACAAACTTAAAGCAGGTTTGAATTTAAAGGATTTCTGACCTCTGGCAGCTGCAGCCGGCAAGCACTGGCCTCCAGTTTTGTGGCGCTTTCAGTGAATATAGTTGGGTCTGCTGCTTTTGTATTGCTGTTATGAAGAACATTTAATGTATTTTGTGTAATAATACACTTTCAAAAATTGATAGCAAGTGTTTGAAGCAGAGTTATTAGAAAAAACTACTGACCCGGCAGTAATGAACTCGCCCACAGTGAAGCTGCTGGGCTCTGCATTGATCCTGAGGGAGTCATAGATGCGCTGCAAATTAAAATACAGAATGGAAGATCATTAGAGGGGCACACGGCACTTAAATGGACAGTCTTTTTTTTGTGTGTCCTGTCCGGCTGTGTGGCACTCAGAATTGTTGTCTGAATGTCAAGGTATATTCCAACAGATTTGCTTTCACAAGCGGAGCATTACGGCTTCTCCCATGATGTTCCCATTGTTAAAGATATTAAGCTTTATTGGAAATTGCTTTGGGTTTATTTCAAATGTAATGGACAAAACAATAGGGGGGGGGGAGAATAGAGGGAAGGTTTAAAAACAAATAGAGATAGAGGTAGAGGAGAGAGAAGAAAAAACAGAGATATAGCAAGTCAGCACCCTTGAAGTCTGTCTCGAGACCTGTGGAAAGAGAAAATGAAACAAAACAGAATCCACCACAAACAGCGTATGCAGTACAGTTATACCTTCAATGGAAAGAACACAGTACAAGGTAATGGAGGAGAGTAAGAGGGCAGTTTTCTTTTTAAGAACAGGAACACGGTTTTACAGAAAGAATAGTTTTTAACTGACCCTCTCCACTGGGTTTTTGTTGTGTGTTTGAATTAAGATCTCCAATGTTGACAGCTGTTTCTCTTCCCACTTCTCTGGTTCTTCCACTTTCGGAGGCTCTGAGCGAAAACACAACCACCAAACCCACAATTAGAAATTTCATTGGGACTTCTGTGCTACAAGTCATTCAAGTTCAGTCGCATTTGCTCACCTTCAGCTGGTGGGTTCCAGTAGTTCTTCAGCCTGCGGATGATGCGGTGGAGCAGGTTTGGCCTGGGGGCCTTCACAAGGGGGAGATCAGGGGGTCGAAGTGTGGGAGCCAAATAGGATACAGAAACATCCCGGACCAGAGGCCACTCCTAAAAAACAGACAACAGTCAATAAACAGTGTAAGATTATCTGTCTAGCTAGGTTATTTTTAACATTTATAACTGAGAAACATCCTCAAATTCAGAGAGCAATGGCTTCAAAAGTCTTAGCGCAAACTAAACAACCTTAGGGTCCAATGCCAAGAACAGCTGGAATAACTGAAATGTGAAATCTCGAGCAAATATTGACAATTTTACATCTGCATAAACGAGCAACACACTAAAGAGTAAATAATAGCCTTATAACTACAAACCAGTAAACACTGGTCTTACTGGGCTTATTCTAAAAACTGTCAACTACCAAATCAACAAAATATGATGAAACACAACCAAAGCTGTATACGTTTTAACCCCACTAAAATTAGACCGCTTCTTCAGGGTTGCTTTTCATTCCATATGTGGCCTAGAACGAGTACAGAAAGCTCCAGGGTGGAAGGTTAAATTACATTAGCAGACACAGAATCATAAGAGAAAATGGGAAACCTGAAACATGTGCTGAAAGTTATTGTTTTTGTTTAACCTAAACATACATATACTAGAATAGGGTAATACGTAGGAAAGAGAACATCTTTACCCTTAGAGTGGTCAACCAATGCACTGCATTTGTCTTCAGTGGTCCAAGGTACCAGTATCTGGAGGGAAATATTTGGGTTGATTATTCTTAAATGTAGGGAATCATGGTCTTCCCAGAGTTACAGTCTGAGTAATCTTACTTGCTGATTTTTGAAGCCACGTCTCGAAAAGCACCCCAACGCAGTCCCATCAGAGCAAAGACTGGCTGTTCTTTCTCTCCCTGTAAACCACACACACACTTCAAAATCAAATCAAGTGCAAAGAACAATAATTGCTTCTCAATTGGATTGTATCCAATTAATGCTCCTGATCACATTCAAAGCACTTAATGCATGACATCCTCCTGTGCCTCTGGACTAAAAACCAGACACTCTGATTATTAGTCCAATCACATGCAATGGCCACGTCTAAGACCAGGCATTTTCATTTAAGCTCCAGCACTACAAAAGCGCCAGGTCAGGTCAGCTGACCATGTATGGAGCACCAAAACTGCCAGAATCAAATTTAAATGAGTCAGTACATAAAATACTGTCACTAAATGCATCACATTATTAGAGTAAATGTATGTAATAATACATTTAATATTTTTTTAAACGTCTTCATTTATTTAAATTTAGTAAGTTTCCCATTTAGATTTCCAATTGATTTATGTATTTATTCATTTATTGTATTTGTTGCTTTTTATTTTAAGGAAAAAAAATTGTGGAAGCTACTGCCTTTTTGCCTGTGACTGACTATGGTGAGTCTTGATTCAGAATACCATGCATCTCCACTTTTGCATCTCAACAGTCTCTAACTCACCATTGCACTCTTTATGATTTTGTGAGTTGGCCATCACTGACCAATTGCAGGACCATTGAATCTGGAGCATGCACAATAATGTTCTATAATAAAACTGAAAAATATTTTCTACCTGGTTTGTTATATTTTGGGTCAAGCTTTTTTAACACTGCCTTTTTTTTTTCCACTGTGCAATCGGTCAGTAATTTTCATCCACTGTTTGCTCTTCCTGTCACGCAGCTAGTGAGCAGACCAGCAATACATAGCTGAGTCATTTGTTTACTTTTGGATTGCACATCACCAGTTGCCAGTATTTCCTCCTTCACAGCCTGGTTGTACTTGAAAGTTGACATATTTTGCAAGGCACCATGATTTTTGGAAGGTTTGCTGAAATAACTCCTTTTTTACTGAATCATCACTAAACACTAACACTTGGCTCTCTCTGTCAGACATGGCTGGCAGGGAACATAAACACAGCGTTGCTTTAGCAATGATAGCGCAATGTGACACTTTTAGATCATGTAAAATTTTACACCGGTATCATGACACAGCCCACCAGTGTTTGTGCTGAATATCATATTGTGAATTGTCTATTTTATGTTGTATTTGTTGGGTTTTAGAGATGTTTTGAGTGTGTATGGCTGCTACCTTTACAAGGTTTCCCTTGTAAAAGAGATTTGATCTTAATGGAACTTCTTGTTAAAATAAAGGTAATAATAATTTGTTCTAATGAATATTTGGCATCTGTTTTTTTTTTTAAATATAGTTTTTTAACCAACTGCATTTTCAATGAACTGTGAAGCACTTTGGATTTGTTTTTAAGTTTTTTTGGAAAGTTTTATTATCAAAATCTACAAATTTCTTTATTTGCTCAAGATGCTAAAAAAATCATGTAAACAAAAAACAAAACACAGACATTAGTTCATAACTTTAAGGCTATGTAGTGCAAACATAAGCAATTTCTCACTTTGATTTGCAGCACATCCAGCGGTACAGTTTCTCCCTTCAGTATGGACAGTGTTGCTGATGTAATATCCCTGGAAAATTGATGACAGTAAAAAAAAAAGTCTAGTGAGGAAATCAGAAAATCCATACTGTACATTCATTGGGTGAAACAATGACAACCAAATTAATTCATCATGAGATTCTGCTATGATACAAATAGGATCTTTTTATGTGTGATATTGAAAAGGTCCTTACTTGACCTTGTTGTCACTGATAAGATGAAGACTTGGACTGAGGGAATTGTGAGAGCCTAGCGGAATGAATCCAATTGGTGTATTACATAAGGTGTCCTGTGGTCAGAAATCAATCACAAAAAAAAAAGTTGCATTACCTTCTTCTTGGCTAAAACTGAAAACAATTATTAAAGGCAGACGATGACACATTAACACAATTACTGTATTACATCTACCTGATCTGGCCTTCTCAGTATACCAGTGACGACTTCCTGCAGGGTGCCATCCCCTCCAGCCACAATAAGCATATCTGTTTCTTCCATAACCTCCATCAATTTTTTTGCCTGGCCTTCATAGTCCGTCTGTAAAGGTATGTGTAACATATAGAAGTGATGTCATGTTCTATGAGCCCTCTCAGAGCCAGTCAGAACCAATTCTCTATAAATATCCGATTAAAACAGCAGGCAATACCTTGACTACTGTAATTTGGACACCAGCCAGGTGTAAAATAGGAGCAGCATTCTTTTCAAATAGGTTGTTGGCTTTCCTGGAGAAACATTACACAAGAGGCTGAAAGTATTCTGAGAAAAACTGGACAGGAGTGTCAACGTGAAGCCTGGAGTTTATGAGTCTTACCCATTGCAAGCTGCAGGGTTCAAAATTACAGTTGCTTTCCTCAGCCTCTCCTGTGGTGCTATCTGCTCCTGTCCATATTCCTAACAGAGAAACAATGTTTAGGAGAGCAGTCAAAGAAAGGAAGCTTAGGCTTTTGAGTAAAAATCTATAAGGACAAGTGCCACCTTACCCTGGCTAATAGACACGCTTCTCTGCGCAGGATATTGTCACTGATAAAATATTAGACACAAAATTTAGGACACGTGAACAGGAATCTGTGCACAATATCTAATCCATAACATGAGATACCTACCAATGTTTACCATACAGCCAGTATCCACCGTAGGACAAGACACACACAGCGAATGTGCTCTTCTTCCAATGATTGCGCAAAGTCCGAAACACTTTCACAACGCGAGCCATGACTATACTCAAACTGTCTTTAAAAACTCAGTTTTAGTGCGGTGGTACAGCTCATTAAAAGTCATAAACAACACATTTTCATCATAGCGGTCACGGTCTCACAGTTGTAAGACTCGCATGGACATTTGGTGCAACGTCAAAACAGCAGGGACCAAAACAAGACCCTTAAATTCCTGGTTCCGCTTGTGGTTGTTTTACATCATAACTATCTCTACTTGCATTTTTCTCAAGTATTGCTTTATATAAGTGTCCTATAAATATCCAAAAATAGTAAAATAGTTGTTTATAATTTTTAATCCGCCGGTTATCTAGTTAAATGAACGCTTGTGAAAAACTACAATTCCCAGATGCGCTAACGAGGACGGGTCCATCGATCGGAGGACCCCGCCTGAAAAGATCACACATAATTATGGATTCCTTTGGGATATTAAATTTACTTAACCAGCCAGCAAGCACATTAAATTAGAAGTGGCAGATCCGTTGCTCACCAAACGTGAGCGAAGCATTACAGAATTGATGGTTTTAAATTTCACACCGGCACAAACCCAGAAGCTTCTGTCCAACTTAGTGAGCGTATCATGGCGGCGCAGATGGCGGTAAATTCGGGTAAGGATATTTATTTCATTAAATAATTGAATTCAGTTTAATTATTGAAGCAAATCTTAGTCTATGTTACGCATAGGAGCACAGGTATATGCTCTTCTTAGCGGCAGATTTGTCGATTATAATATGTTTTGACCACATGTTGTTGGGTCTGTAAGGCTAACTTAGCCTAGCCTCGCCTCCGATTAGGTTTGCTGATGTTGAGTAAGAAAGTAGTTTATGCCTATTTCATTTACACTCAACAAAAGTTTACATTAAACCTGAAATAGCAGGGAGGCATGGCAACACTTGTCAGATGGGTCACCTGACCGGTTTGTTCATTAGGAAATAAAACTGAAACTAACATTCTCGGTGTAGGCAAAAAAAAGTCAGTACCTGCCAATACTATGCTTTTGATTTTTTTAAAAATAGTGCTGTATATAGGATACACAGAATGCCTTAGTAATATTAAGAAGTATGGCTATGAGAAACTGGCAAGAAATGAGTTGTTTGCATGCCTGTGCAAAAAGCCAAGACATCTGAAAGCCCATTTACTCCTCCCCAGGAGCCAGTCTGTGGGGGCCACTGAAGGAGCTCTGGGAGACGGTGGACGGAGCTGTGTTGAGGAGACAGCCGGAGAGCGTCCACCTCCTAGACCTGCAGCTGAAGAAACACAAACCTCACTTTCTGTCACTTTTTAGGAACCCGGTGAGATGGCATGAAATCAGCAAAATATTTAAATGCTATCATTTCTCATACGTGCAAGTTACAAGTGTTTTATTCACATGCAGCCTGCAGCATCTCACAGCGTGTTCTGAGACTCCAGTCTAAATAGCTTCTGGTCTTCTCTTCATTTTTAGCCAAAAAGTGCCGAGCAAAAAGAGAAAGTACGTAAAGCCAGCACAGAAGGCATTGCCATCCAAGGTCAGCAGGGGTCGCGGCTCCTTCCAGAGCAGCTTCTGACAGAAGCTTTCATCCTCAGTGATCTCTTTGACATTGGAGAATTGGCAGCTTTGGAGCTTCTCTTGGCAGGTATAGTGGAAATAAGAAAAATAATTGCCTCATAAGCAACATTTTAAACAAAGTTAGGGTAAATATGTTGTTGACCTTAGATTAGTTCCATTTTGTCTTATCGATAAAATATCCCTGTAATTCATTAAATAGCAGCTTCTGGTATTAGGAGTGTCCTAATCAAACAGTGACATCTGACACATTTTCTCTTATTTTGCTGCTCTCCAGGTGAGCAGCAACAGCCCTTTTTTCCAGGTCTAACACGAGGCCTAGTGGCTGTGTTACTCTACTGGGATGGAAAGCTTTGTATGGCCAACTCCCTGCGCACACTCATTCAGTCACGGCAGGGCAAGACCTTCACCCTGGATCTGAGGTAATGCTTTCTAAAAGTGGAACAGATGCTGTTAAAGTCCCATATGATAACGTTATTGTCCTGTTTCTATTTAAATCTTATGTTTGGCAATGTTGTTTGTTTTCGCCTTCAGTGGAGAGCTGGTGGCTTTGACAACACGTTTTACAGATGAACTCATGAACCAAGGTCTCACCAAACGCATCCTCACTTTGGTCTCAGAGATAAGCGTGACGCGTGAGTTTGAACGCCTGCAGAAGGAACGCGGCCTGGGCAATGAAAAGCACAGGAAGGAGGTGGGAACTAATCTTTTGTATACATTTTAAGCAAAGATAACAAACTTCAAACTACATTTATTTTCAGTGTTAAAGGAATAGTGCAGTGCCACTGTTTTTTTGGGGGGTTTTTTCTTGTCGCAACTCAAATGGAAACATGGAGTATTGGCATATTCAAAAAAATCAAAAATATGGATAACATGCAGTTCCCTCATCTGTCACTAGGTTGGTGACCTCATCAAAGAATGCCGACAGGCACTGGCAGACAGCCTGTTTTCATGGACCTGTCAATCACCCCTGTCTAAAGATGACACTCTGGCACTCATTGGCCACCTGGAGACAGTTACAGCTCAGGCTGATGGCTCACTGGACAGTGTTAGCCTGGCTCTGGTTATGGCACTGCTCTACTGCTTGGATGTCAGTTTTATAGAGCAGGGGACCGAAGACAGAGATGGTGAGTGCATGTTAACTGTTTTTTAATATTTGTTTTTGTTGAAGTCACTGATTTAAAAAAAAAAAAAAAAAAAAATCAGTTTTTGAGCTCTGACTTGCATTGCTGCTAGTGTCAGTGTTTTGGTTTTAGATACTGAAGGATTCTGCATGTGTCCAGATCTGCTCCAGGCACTCCCATTGCTGACAGAGAGACAGTATGTGTCTGCAGTGCACAGTCGCCTGATGGATGGCCAGCCATGGAAGCTTCCGGGTCTGCAGGCCGTGTGTCGACTGACATGGGCTCTGTCTCTGAGAGTCCTTTCCCAGCTACCACAAGGCTCTGGTAAGTAAAACGTTTCTTGAGTCTCCATTAAAAATGCCATCCTAATTCTTAAGTATCAGTTCTCAAAGATAATAGCCATTTCCTATAATTTGTATGTGTATTTTGTGCAGCCCTGGTTGAGTTCACTGAGGCAGATGAGGCTCTGGCGGATCAGGCTCTCCTGGGAGATGTGTTCCTGTTTATGAAGGAGGGCATACTGGGGTGTGATAGTTTTGCCCAGGAAGAGTTTTACATCCGCCGCCTCCATTCACTCATCACAGACTTTCTGGCACTTATGCCTATGAAGGTAAGAGATGCTGCTGGTGTTTTCTTTTAAGTTGGGACCGATGTGTATAATTTGACACTGTAATTGTCAGGTTTTATTTATTTATGATTTTGGTTTCTGCAGGTGAAGCAGCTTCGTAACCGTGCTGATGAGGATGCCCGTCTGGTGCACATGTCCTTACAGATGGACAGTGAGCTGCCATCATCATTGCGCAAAGACTTGGACCATCTTATGTTCCTGGTCAGTGTCTTTTTTTTTATTTTATTTTATATTTTATTTTTTTAAATATATCAACACACACATAAGCCAACCAACCTTACCTTTAACTTCTTATTACCTAAAGGAAAATTTTTGATCATCAATTTGCTGGTTTATGTTTTCAGATAGGAGAGTTTTATAGTAAGGACCCATTTGGATTGGAGCTGGGTTTGGAGTTCTGGTGTCCCACAGAGTCTCTCCAACACACCTCGCTGCAGGGATCTTATCTGGGAATGGCCCTACAAAGACCTCCACATAAACAGGTTTTCTGGACTTGTCCTGTTGGTTTACATCAGTTTCTAAAAAAATTGATCTAGTGGAGTTTGGCGTACCCATTTATTCTTTCTTTAAAGATTTTTTTTTTTCTATTTTGTGATTTTTGTGATGCAGGTGGTTTTGTCCAAATTTGTGCGTCAGATGGGAGACCTTCTGCCTTCCACCCTCTATATCTCCTATCTCCGTATGCTTAAAGGCCTCGCCAATGGTCCTCAGTGTGCTCACTACTGCTTCAGTCTGCTTAAAACCAATGGAGCGGCACACAGTAAGACAAAATTGTTTTATAGATTTTTTTTTTCTTCAATAATATCTCAATTGAATAAAATACATATATGATGTAAAGTTTAATTTTTTGACAAAAGGAACTTGATTTCTTTGCTATAATCCATAAAATTTGTTTTTAGCATTAGATTCTCAGCTTTTTGTTGTGTCATTGTGCTCATTTATATTATAAAATAAAATTAAAAAAACTTTATCAACTTTGAAAATCTTGTAATGAAAACCAACCAAGCTCTTGTTCATATGTGCAGGTGATAACATCCAGGGAGTTTCAGGCAGTCCAGTGTCCTGGGAACATTTTTTTCACTCCCTGATGCTCTACCATGAGAACCTGCGACGAGACCTCCCAAATCCAGATGCCTCTCACTACCGCCACCCACCACTCAGGGGCATCACCCAAAGAGAGATGGAAGGACTCACCTCATTTTTGCAGCTGCTCACCACCATAATTACATGGGTATGTTACATTGGGCATGATTTTGTGCTTATGTTATTTGTGATGTAAAATAACACAAAGTCAGAGTCGGGTGTTTATTTCCTATCTTCTCTAGAGTGAAAATGCTCGACTGGCCTTATGTGAGCATCCCCAGTGGACCCCAGTTGTTGTGATGTTGGGTTTACTTCAGTGCAGCATTCCTCCCGTCCTGAAGGCTGAGCTCCTGCACTGCCTGGCAGCGTTTGGAAAGTCACCGGAGATCGCTGCTTCACTCTGGCAGTCGCTGGAGTACACACAGGTAGAACAGAACAATATTAGCTGATGATTGATTTATTTGATAAACACGACATGAGTTTACACTAGTCTTGATGGGGAAAATTGTCTGCCACTAATCCAAGGACAGGAGAGTCAACATTGTTGAAGCTTATTAGCATGGAAAAATGAAGCGTGAATTATGATAATGATATCACGAGACACTGATACTCTTGGCACTGGCATGACTATCAAATGCTGCAAACATGCAGCTGTCCAGTCCTCTTATGATTAGTCTTACTTCTGAAAACTTCGGAAAAAAATTTCCAGAAAAAACAAAACTACACACACTTGTTTTTTTGTTTTTTTTATCTGTAACTTTGTGTTTTGACATTGCTTGGAGTTTTGAAGCTTGCTGTGTTGTTATTCCTGCGTTTCATGTCAAACAGATCCTTCAGACAGTGCGAGCCCCAGGACAGAGGCAAGCAGCTGGGATAGAGGTGATTCCCCCCCCCCCCCCCCCCCCTTTCCTCCCCCTCTTTATACAATTGAAAAAAAACACCAATAAGCCGTCCCTTTATTTATCTCTTTCAAAAAAACTTTCTTTGATAAATCAA
>VUQK01028355.1:48129-67364 GCA_015106715.1 Bujurquina vittata | reverse complement strand
AGCGAGTGCAAGGCATTGTCGGCGGGCGGCCCCTCTTGTTAATGTTTGCAAGTTAGCTGCTTGTTGTCTTGCTAGTATGTCGCAACAAAGTGCTTGGACTCATTGGAGCTAACGTAACTTGATTGCGGAGGATAAACACGAAAGGTGGGTGTGTTAAAATTGTATGTGTTTCACAGTACTCTGTGCATAAGCCGTCACCGTTAAAACTGTAGCAGTTTACGTGAACGTTGCTCCTTAATATATTTAGCAGTTAGCATGTACGTAGCTGTGTGAGATCACTTGTTCTGCAGCCAAGTGATTATAAACGCAGTTTGGGCACAACACAGCTTACGATAGAGATGTGCGAGTGATGCTTGCTTGTGTTTGATGGTAGGTTGTCGCCTCTACCACAGGCATATCCGGTGTAACAATGTTTTCGCCGCAACAGAGCACACAGGGAATGTAAACATTAGCTTCTTCATTTGCCGATTCATGTGAGTCTGCAGTAACGCGTCCTAGTTTATTTGTATTCAAGACTATTGTTAAAAATTACGAAGCAGCGTGTTCATTAACAGAGAAAACATGGCACATTTCTTAGCTTAAACATAACCCTAGGTTAATCAGCGCTGTCTTTCTGGGTAAAGTCCTTTTTTTTCTCGCCCCACCCTGGGATGGTGGAAAAAGTATCATGTGATAAATGGCACATACTTTTATTGTTGGATTAAAAGGTTGCGTGAGTTGCTCATGGGCGATATTCATTTATAGATATTGCAGATTGGAAACGCAGGTCTACTAAGCAGTACCTGCTCCCAAAATAATAACATATCAGCAATTCGATATTATCACAACAATCTGAGGTGTTTGAACTTCCTCCTTATCTAGTACAAAGACTTGTTTAACGTGCCATAGTTGATGGTAATGGTAAGATAGCCCCTCTTCTTATCAGTTTATCCATCCTTGTTCCCTTGCCTTAAGTCCTTGCATTTCAGCTGATCCCAACAGAGGTGCCAGAGAAGCAGACAAGGAAGAGGAGTTGAAGCAGCCTGAACAGCAATGGCAACTAAATAAGCATCATCTGACAGTTTTTGTTTTTACACAACTTGTGTATTTACTAGAATGTAGTATCAAAATTAGTAGGGTTCTTCTTCTTCAGCTGTTCCCTTTAAGGGTCACCACAGTGGATCATCTGCCTCTTTCTCACCTAATCCCTAGCATCCTCCTCTGTCACACGAACCCTCTGCACCTCCTCCTCCATTACATCCGCGTTTCTTCTCTATGGGCTTCTTTCTTTTCCTCTGGCCTGGCAGCTTCATATTTAACATCCTTTGTCCAATGTATCCACTATCCCTCCTCTGCACATGTCCAAATCCTCTCAGCCTTGCCTCGAACTTTATCTCCAAACTGCTCAACTTGAGCTGTGATTAAATGTTTATACTTGTCTTATTCCTTTTTGAGCTTTCAGATTGTACGGTTTAGTGTTTGTGGAGGCAACTCAGTTTCCGTTTTTCTTTGTTTAGCTGTTTACAAAGCACTTTTATTTTGGCTTTTTTAAAAATATTTGCATGTTTTAAATAAAGCAATACATTAATTTGCAATGTGGCATAATGTCACAAGCTGCTTGCTACACCTCTTAAATGCCTCACCGGTGTAGAAAACACTTCTGCTTCCTTGCGGTGCGCTGAGATCAATATCCGGGTAACTGGCACAAGGACAGGGAAGACAGGAGACAATGGGGCAAAAAAAGAGGGAAGTGACCAAAACCATTTGTCATTATGTCTTACCCACTTGTGTGAAGAAAGCACACTTGCAAAAAATGTGGAAGTAGTTTGACACACAATGCCACTGAATTTTAGATCAGATTTTCCGTTACATCCTTCTTGACAACAAAGTCCCCAGCTCACTCTATTAAGTCCACTGTTGTCTACAGAGGTTTTGTCACAAACATATGTGTCCTGTTCATTGTTTTTTATGTTTAGTTTCTATCCTAAATTCTCTCTTTTTTTGCCCTTAGAGTGAACACTTTGATCACTCTTAGCAAAACTGATTGTCCAAATTTGCCCAGTCATGCAAATGGATTTCAGTGGAACTCCAGTAAAATGTTGGGAAACTTCTTTTTAATCTTACAAGGTAAAGAAATTGAATCAGTTTCTTAACTACTTCTTGGCGTGTTGGATCTTGCCAAGTTTGCTCATTGTGTTTTAAAACAGGATCTGAAGTTTAATCGTTAGCATTACCCATTTCATTCCTCCTCTTTCCCTCTCTGTCTCTTAACAAAAACACACACCACTTAAGCTCATTGTTTAGCCTTGACATGCTTGACCTCTTCACTCTGCTTTGCTCTGTTGGGATGTCTGGTCTTAGCTTGAAGCTAGGAATGCAAAATGATTGCCAGAACTTTCAAACTTGAAGAGTATGTTGTGCTGTGAATGTGTGTGTTGTTGTCTTTGGGGAAATCATTTCAGGATCATTACCATAGTGATTAAATAAATCTTAAATCAACCAAGTAGATGGAAATAAATCAAACTCTCAAGTACTGCTGGCCCTGGAGTATGAAAACAAGTTTCCCTGGATGCACTACACAAAAGGTGTTACCAGGCCCCATGTGTGTGTATACCAAGCAGAAGAAAGCATGTTTATTTAACAGTTTAATTTTCATAATTCCACTCACTTCTCATATCCATGGCTCTAGGTGTGTCGGGCCTTTTTACTGCATGGATGAATAGCCTCATCTAGTTGTTCCAACAGCCACCCAAGGGTGTGTGTTTTAATTTGTGTGTGAGTGGAGGGGGACAGCCTAATTGTGCTGAGCAAGCCTGTTGTCCTCACCTCTCTCATGCTTCACATTTTCCGTTGTTAAAACCAGTAACCCTTAAACCCTAACTGCCAGCATAATCGTGCACAAACACTCTTGGATTGCTTAAATGCACCTTCTGCCACTTTGGCTGGTGCCATGAGACTTGCTGTGTCATGATGCCGCAGAGGGTGTCGTCAAGGGCAGGGATGATGAAAGTGTAGGGGGCAGGTAGTCTGAACCAGAGGCCTGTACAGTCATAACAGTAATTAAGGTGTAAAGGTGAGAACTGAAGTTCATGAAAGAGAGGAAAACACCTGCTGGAAAAAATTGCTCGCAGCAGCATGAGCTCAGGGATGCCAGCGTCAGCAAGGGACTTGCTGTATGTCGCCCTTTAAACCTTCTTAATAGTAATTGACCTGCTTTAGGGCTTAACTTAAAACTAGTAAATCTTACAGATTGTCAGGGTTTCTGCATCCTTTTCTGTAATATACAGAATCATTTGACATTGTTTTTCTCATTGAGTGTAAAATTATTTTTGCCTCCCAGCACGTAAAGATGCAGCACGTCGAAATGTCTGACACTCAAGTCACTTGCTTAAGTGCAGTTTTAGTAGGTAAAAAACTACTAATACAGGAAAGTGTGTAATGTCTCAACTTGCCCATCTTCAGTAGGCTTGTTCGAGATGAGCGAGGCTGATCAAACCGATCCTTTGGAATGTTTACTGATTAGATTTCTGTCTGACTTTTTCCTGACTCACTCTGAAATCATGCAAATATTGATGAAGATAAGCGCTCAGTATCTAGGTGACTGCACTTTTTTATTTTTTGTTTTTTGCTTCCCAGCAATACCTTAAGGTGTGGTGGAAAATGTTTGACTCAGCCTTGTCAGCAACACAGTTTTGATTTGTTTTGATCTTTGAGTCCATTCATTGTACTTGCATGACTGATGTGAATAAAACTCATAGCAAAGTACTCAACAGCTGTTGAGGGGATAGCACATCTTTTAACCAGTACTTTGACTGAAGCCATTGTTGTTCTCCGTATTTGGTGGACAGTTACCAAATGCAATGTGTTGGGGATTTCAGTGTGTCATTGTAAGCTGTCGCTCTGTACAGGCTCAGTTTTATGGACGTCCGAGTTTATGCTGGCATGTTAGCAACCAATGCAGTGTTTTTCTTGGCCTTCATGCATTAATTATACTGCAGTTTGTTCTGTGTTTTCAGGCAGTTGAATAAGTTAGCTGTGTGGTTTTGCAGTGCAGACAGTACTCTTTGCATATGATTTGTTCCTGATTAACATCACTTGCTCTAAATCTGCAGTGTTTCTAAACAACAGATGACGATTCTTTTCGAGGTACAAGCTCATTTGAATTTTGTCTGACTTTAATGCAGTTTTACTCGTCCAGACTAGTCTATCAAACTTAAAGCTGCACGGTGTAGGGGACAGCTGTGATTGGCTGATGCAGGCACAGCGATTTAGGGACTGCTTGATTTGCTCCTACTGTCAAGTTATGCATAGACTGTGTGAGACATTGTACAGCTTTTCTAGCAAAATAAATGGGCAGACAGCTAGTGTGAGCTACTTTAAAAAAAAAACAGTGTTTGAAGCTTGATATCTTGCAGCCAATCCCCTTCAAAAAATGCAAAGAGCTCAGATCATTGTGCAGAATTTCTTTTCAGCCCATCTCTTTTGTAAATGTAATCTCTGCATCTCTGACTGCAAGATAGGCAGAATCAACCTCACAAGTCATAAGTCACATAAACTGCACCTTCAGCATGACTGACTGACAGATTAACAATGAAAACTCTAGTTTTGTATCAGTTTAGTTATGTAGTATAAACAATGTAGGACCAGCAATTAAGTGTGGCCAGGTGATTTATTTCTAGCAATTGGTATATTGCCTGCTTTATGCGTGAATTATAGCTATTAATTATAGCATATAAATTTCATATAAATTTCCATGTAAAATGTTTTTTTAAAATAAAAGTTGTAAATCACAAATGTCATAATGATCATACTGGCTGTGTAGCATAATTGATCACCCTGGCGTTAAGGAAGCAGTCATTAAAACAACAATCTGAGACTGTAAGCGAGCTGTTTAGATTGAGGTTTAGTTAATCTCAGATTAGCCAAATATTTTGAATTGATTTGGATTTGATTGATCAAAAGACACAGTGAATCACAGTGGCAGTGGGTAGTAGCTCACCTTGTAGTCGGAGGGTTGCTGGTTCGAACCACTGTCCCTGCGCTGCGTTGTGTCATTGGACAAGACACTTAAATCACATTGCTTAATTGTAGCATTGGTCTTTGGCTTCATGACCACAGATGCTCGTCTCTGGATGAGTGATCTGGAACGATCATTTCATGTGCCTTGTGTGTACAATGAAAATGAGTTGAATCTAACATCTATGTAAAGGCCCTGCGCAGTAACAGGTGTGTTAAATTATTCAGGCTAATTAAGCCTAACAAAAGTGGAGCTCTCCAGTCAGTACTAATGCTGGCTTCAGTGGAGTGGGAATCCATTCTTATCTTAAACTGGGGGGGGATGAACAATAGAGCCTTATTCTCATGTCTTTCTTCAGTTAAGTGATGGGCCTTTTTATTTATAGAGCAGAAGCAAATTAAACCAAAAGGCAGCCAAGAAAATACGTAAATCAGTGAATTCCAAGGAGATTCCTAATTACATGTTCCAGCATTCCACTTCCGAGGTGTCACTAATGCAGTTTAAGAAGGTGCAACAAATCAGGTGGAACAAAATGAACAGGAGTGGGAGGGAGATTGCGGTCAAGCATGTGATCTTGAGAAAGGGTGTAATCTGGCAAACTAAGTGAAAATACCTGCGTGAAACTTTTGTGGTTAGCAAAGGACTCATCAAGAAGCAGAAGTCACCATTCAGTTGTCAATTAACATTTGAAGCTGAAAAGTTTACCTCCCATGTGCCTGAAAAGAGAAGGACCGGATCAGCCCTATTTTAACTTTGTTAGATGTGATTGCGGCTCTTGAGTAATGGTGTGCTTTGACTTTTGCATGTATTTTTATTTCAAAGTACATATGAGTGATAGTTATTACCTGGGTTTGGAATGAGCTCCCAGGATAATTTTATCAACACACAATAAAGTTTAAGTGTGGTTCAACCAGATTTTCCATTCGTTTATTACCATGTAATAGTTTAGTGCCTCTTAGTAGCAAGGTCAGTGGCTCAAAGGTTCAGTTACAACCTCAGGGTACTCCAGCTTGCTCCCACTGTCCAAAGACATGCAGTTAGAGAGGTTAGGTTAATTGGTGATTCTAATTGGTTGTAGGTGTCAGTGTAAGTGTGAATGGCTGTCTGTCTCTTTGTGTTAGCCCTATGACAGTCTGGCGACCTCTCCAGAGTTTACCCTGTTTCTTGCCCTGTGGTAACTCGGATAGGCTCTGGGTTGCATAAGTGGAGGAAAACAATACAGTGGAATACAATAAAGTTTAAGTGTGGTTCAACCAGATTTTCCATTCATTTATTACATTTAGTGTTTTTAGTGTCTCTTGGTAGCAGGGTCATTGGCTCAAAGGTTCAATAACAGCCACAGCTTAAGATGCTAGTGGTCTCTCTTTCACCATAGAGGCAGCTTTTTGTTATTTGTGGTGTTTTTTTTAAATGCTACTTTACCAAAAGTACTTTTTAATTTAAATATAATGAACTATAACCACAGGATTGGAAATATTACAAATGAGTGTGTAATCCTCTGTGTACCTGGTAGTTTAGACTTTCATCATGCTGGATTGCTCCACACAGGAATGAGTAACATGGATAACATCCCTTCTTCCAGTGTTGTGCAAAACTTTTGAGCCACCCCTCACTTCTTAATATTTTTGTTTTCAAGGAACCAGACTTTCCTGTAATTTTTAAAGTGGTCGCTCTGGTCTTTTCTTTGGACATTGGCTGCTTTTTCACTCATTTCATTCAACTCCTTGTACCTGACCATGTTTTTGTTTGTTTGTTTTGTTTTTGTTTGTTTGGCCACTTAACACTGACCTATGAATCATTCAAGGCGGTGGCTTCATTATTCAGTATGACAGTGATCCCAAACACACTGCCAGTGCAGTAAAAGCAAATTTAGTCTTTCTTTCTTTCTGGTGTTACAAAATTAAATATCAATATTGCCATACTGATTGCATCCAAATTTCTGTTACAATATTTTAATTTTGTAAATGGCAATGCAGTTTGTTCTCTTCCTGGTTATACTTGAACAATAGTTTTTAGATCTTCATTGGACTGCGCCATTTTATTAAGCATAACAGAAAGTTCCTCCAGCAGTACATGCAGTGAATAATTCCAAAACCACAACAAAACGTGATTTAGTGACCGTGCAGCCACAATCTGTCACCCACAGTCCAAAGGTTCCCCTATTTACATTCCACCCTAGGAATGTCTGCCCTGGTTTTTCCACAGTTTGTGGGCAAATATATTAGAAGAGTAACCGAACTGCAATCTTTGCTTTTGGCGAGACTGCTGAAAATGTTGTTTCATATTATTGATGTTCTGCTATTTAGCTTCTTTCCATAGCAGAGATCCAAATC
The DNA here is from genome assembly GCA_015106715.1 of Bujurquina vittata. Lineage (NCBI taxonomy): Eukaryota > Metazoa > Chordata > Actinopteri > Cichliformes > Cichlidae > Bujurquina > Bujurquina vittata. Next base: position 60,035 of record VUQK01028355.1, on the reverse strand, counting down.
TGGAATACAGTGCCTGTCATCATTTTTAGTCCTCCTACTTTATACAACAGTGTTACCTTAAAACCTTTCTATTTATCATCACCTTGTTAAAAAATAATGGGCTAAGTGTTTTTTTTCTTTTTTTAGTGTTTTCAGAGAAGACAAAAACTCAGTGAAAAATAGAAATCTACCTGATTTAGTGAAAACACTTCCGTAAAAAATGACACAGGCCATTATTTTAATAAGGTGACGTTATTCAGAATAAACTTGTACTCAGCTAATCTTGTCTTGTTCCTCTCTTACAGATGGCTGTGTCAGTGCGAGGCCTGTACTTCATGGTGACCCTGTTTTTGGGTAGTTTCTTTGGGAGCGTCTTCATGCTGGGGCCATTTTTACCCCTCATGTTGTTTTCTCCTGCTTGGTACCGCTGGCTCACTGATCGAATTGTTGCTACCTGGCTCACCCTACCTGTGGTGCGTACACCAGCTTACCCTTTGCTTAACCCACTTCTGTGTGTGACAGATGGTCTTGAGTTACCTGTGCTTAAGCTGATGATAATGTGCATCATCTCAGCCTTATTTATGCATCCTCAGATTTTAATTTGTCACAAGTACACTTCATTTATTCCAATTACGCCTGAGAACAAGGCAAATGTAGTTCTTGTGTATCATGACCACAAGAATTGATTCCCGTATTTATTTTCTTCTCACTTTGTTTCTCTTTTTTTTTTCTTACCACCTTTCTTCTTCCCAGTTCCACCTCTCCCTTTCTATCATTTTGATATCATCATTCCTGTCTCCTCACCACGACCCTCTACATTTTTCTTGTCACTCTCGCTTCCCTTTCGGTTCTTTTACACTCCCTCCATCCTTCTCTCTCTTTTATAGTCCTTGCTGGAGTTAGTATTTGGGGTGAAGGTGGTGATAACAGGTGATGGTTTCATTCCCGGGGAGCGAAGTGTGATCATCATGAACCACCGTACCCGTCTGGACTGGATGTTTCTTTGGTGTTGTCTGCTCAGGTACAGCTACCTTCGTCTGGAAAAGATCTGCCTCAAGGCTGCACTTAAGGCTGTGCCTGGCTTTGGTGGGTATGCAGTGGGTGTTCTGCCCTTTCCCAGACACACAGTCACTCATGCACACTTACACAATCTATAATGTAATATATGCTTTGCAGGGCATTTCCTCAAAGGCAAAGCAGTTTAGTGAAAGAGGAGATAAAATCATTAGGTCTGACTTGGCTAAATGTAAAGTTAAGAGGAACAGAACGACGTAAAGTCAGAGGACCAAAGTGGTATACAAGTTCAGCTCATACTTTAAGATGCTGGTTGTCCAAAAGCATAAAGTGGATATGATGGAAACGCTAGATGTAGGGTGATTTTTTTTTTCCTTGTATATATGGACCCTACCTGTTTAAGTCCTATTTATGTTTTGGAGTTTTTTTTGTTTTAAGCCATTAAAAAGTCTTACAAAGCCAGTTTGTCTTGATTAGCTGACGTGAAGACTCAATATGCTTTGCAGGCTGGGCGATGCAGGTTGCCTGCTTTGTCTTCATTCAGCGTCGTTGGGAGGAGGACAAGAAGCACTTGGAGAACATGCTGGACTACTTTTGTGACATCAGAGAGCCTTTGCAGTTGCTACTGTTTCCAGAAGGCACGGACCTTACTGGTGAGGTGTAAAACTTGCAGTGCTCCATTCATTCACAGAGCAGTTTGCCCATATTTCAGTTATTATTCTCAAAATGTGTTACCGACCAATCAATTTCCTGAGCTGAGCGTAGCCCTTACACCTGTTGCATGCCTTTGCACTGACACTGTTACGCAAACACAATTTCAGAGTGATAAGACATATCTAAATCCCTTGTCACTGTCATTTCCACAAGAATGCTCTGATCTCTCAGTCTAAGCAAGAGTGACACTTGTGCCTAAATGCACTTCAGATCCCAATTGAGCCAGTCAAGGTCCTGACTAGATTTACTGGTAGAAGCTTAACCTCCATTTACACATCATGATGTCATGACGAGCTGAATGTAGTTACATCACAATTACCCAGTACGGCTTTAAATATTATTTTACCACTGGTGTTGTGTTTGCACCCTTGTGTGTGTGTTTGCAAGTAAGCCTCTGAGAATTCACAGCTTAATTTGATGCAAGAAACAAGGGGATATATAGATGTTCTGACATCTTACATGGAAGCGGGTCTGGCCATTACTCCCCCAATGCTTACATACGGCATACAGACCTCCATCTACAGGATTAATTTGAGGGCACACTTAAGCTGTAAACCTTCCATGACCCTTTTTAATAAAGCCTGTAGAACTCATGAAATGAGGAAGGGATTGTGTAGGAATGATGAATCACAGCTTTGTTTAAGAGAACAGGCCTGATCAATAGAGCTGTGTCCATTGCTTTTTTTTTTTGGTCTGAATAGTCTGTCTGAATTAGTTGCTTGTTGCATAATATGACTTATGAGTCATGGTATAGTTTACATGTTCCAGCAGCAAGTTCCAGAGGAATGTTTTGCTAATAAATAGTCACCTTTCCTGTGTTTATGTCCCCCATGGATTTTTGTAAATGGATAAACGTTTATTTTTAGTGGATGTATTTATTTATATAATCATAGCCTGTAACCCATGTTGTTATTGTTACTTCTATTTTTATAATGGTACACTGGAATTTTATGATTATGTGTCCCTTCTCAGCCGAGTTCTGCTGTTGTTATTAAGGCTTTCTAATGTGGGCAAGATTAACTGTTCCATGATATTTTGGTTTGACGATAGAAATTTGATTTGTGAAGCTACTACTTTACAGCTCAAGTCAAAATGACTGTAGACAGCTAATACTCTTAGTTTCATAAAAGAATCCTTAATTTAGTTACTTTACTTTTTTGTGCCTAAATTAATGTTTTTGCGTGTTTCTTCAACTTAAAACAGTCATATGATACAAACATAAGTATACATATTGTTGATTGCATCCCAGTAAAAACATTTACCGTGGACAGCATGTGTAATGTGGGTAAAATAAACTTTGGAAAGGAAAAAAAAAAGTACTTCGAGCTTCTATAATTTTATCATTTGCGTCTCCTGCAGAAAATACAAGAGCAAAGAGCGACGCATTTGCTGCACAGAACAGCCTGCCAAAGTTGGAGTACGTTCTTCATCCCCGCACCACAGGATTCACCTTCATTGTGGACCGACTACGAAAAGGTCAGCTGTGAAACACATCAACAGCTTCTGAAATCATCGATTATTAATTGTGTGACTGATTTACTTGTAATAGACACGGTATACATGGTTAATAGTTAGACAGTTATTTGTTCAAATGAAAAATAACCAGGACACAAAGCCTTCCTACAACATGGAAAATTTTATCTCTAAAACCAACTGAAAATGACATGCTGCTATGATGACTGTACTTATTCCACTGACACTGCTCATACAGGAGGGATTATACCTGTTACTCTTCAAAGTCTCAGACATAGGCTTCATCCTACTCCCGGTCATTACAGCTACACAATATTCTCATGTTTCTGTATGAGCTCATCCTGGCAGTCCTCCAGAGGTCTTAAATACTACCTCTTGTCCTGCTGTCTCACCCCCCACCTACCCTGCATGCTCAGCAGTGACACTAACTCTCAAAGCAGGTGTTGCGAAACACTGTGATATCATCAGACTAAGCCAATTCTCATCTCCCTTTCTCTGTCACTGACATGCTCATCCTGCTCATGTTGTTTCTATCCAAGTCCACTGTGCTCCTCTCAGCCCTATTTTTACTGAGAGCAGGCGCTTGCAGGTGTCATCCTGTACTTTTGATAATCTATTTTGTTCCTCTGTGTATACAAGGGCACTGTAGATCAGTGATGACGGTAGTTTTGAAGCAGTAAGTCACTGGATAATTGGAGGTGTTTGAATAATGGGGCCAGTGAACTGTGCCCATAACTAGTATGGTTTTGTAAAACAGTAATTTTCCCCACAGTGGTTTGTGTTCGTCTAAAAGCGCAGTGTTTAGATTCACTGTTTGTGGGTTGGAAGTTGAGTATTTGACACGGTTTTAAATTTATATTTTTAAATAATTCACTGGCTTCATTTTTTAAGATAGTAAGTGGTGTCAAAGTATTCTCTATGTGATAATTTGAACTTTTTATTTTTTTCTCCAGGTGACAATTTGGATGCCGTCCATGACATTACAGTCGCGTACCCCAAGAACATCCCACAGACAGAACGTCACCTCATTTTGGGCCATTTCCCACGTGAGATCCACTTCCACGTCCGGCGCTATCCTGTGTGTTCACTTCCCACTTCTTCCTCTGACCTAGAATCTTGGTGTCGGGAGCGCTGGGCTGAGAAGGAGGTCCGGTTGCGGGACTTTTACTCAAGCCAGCCCCGGGCCTTTGACAGGGATGGTGTTGCACGCGTGCCACCCTGTAAGTCGGAGCTGCGAGTAACTCTGATCAAAGCGGCCTCACTGCTGTACTGGAGCAGCTTCATTGCTCTGTGTGTCACTGGCCTGTGGCTCTGGGCTCCTTTCAGGCTTTACTTCCTGGTCATGGTCGGAGTGTACACAGCACAGCACAAGCTGTTTGGAGGGCTTGAGCTGCTGGAGATGGCTTGCCATCAATATTGGAAGTCGATGTCTGCTGATGTAAGTGAGAAGAATAAAGTGCTAGATGGGAAAATGCAGTGAGGATGAAATACAGTTGTGAATGAACAGTGACAACATGTTACCACCTGTACTCAGCAAAGACTGAGGACTTATTTGTCTACACTTGTTAAGTCCGGTGAGCTAAAGGATCCCTTTGTGGAACCTAGTGCTCCATGCCTTAGAGAGAGAGTAATAAGTGCACCCTTGATGGTATGCATGGCTTCAGTGGAAGAAGCTTGGGGTGGGGGTTGTTGGTTAACCACATTTATGTGTTGGGTTTCGATAATTCGTCATACATGATGTATCACTTATCCTTTGTATGTGTCTCCTTGTATAGTCACTCATTTAGCTTGCTGTCTGTGGATTTTATCAGTTTTATGTTGTAGATGTTTACCATGGTTATTCAGAACCTCAGTATGAACCTCAGTGTGTCATGAAATTATTCTGTTCATATTTGTTGTACTGTTATTTTTAACTGGTTTTATTTTATGCTGTGAGGATTTTTCTGTTTTTTTTTTAAATCATGAATGGATCAGAGCCATAGTACAGAATGTGCACATATGATGACTTGACTCTAGCGAATATTCATATTAGTACTGTTGGCTGGATTACACTGATGGGACTATTTCAATCGGTTTCTATTCAAGGTGTTCAGCAAAGAAAGAAAGGGACAGCTGAAATTCCCAGAGTTAAAGGCCTATATATAGGAATTCAATTGTTTACTTTTAGTGGGTATAATTACCCTTTATAAACAAATTAGGGAAATCCATTTTTCCTTGTGATTCTTAGCTTATGTGGTTATCACTGTACACGTCTCATTTGCACAAGAAGCTTTTTCACGTAAAAGCCAGAGATAAGAAAAGCAAACGTCAACTTTAAAAACAGAAAGCAACTAAAAAGAATGTAGTCCTTCTCATCAGGAAGTGGTAGTGCCACACCTCACTGGCAGGATTGCCGCTAGCTGTACTGAGGCAGAACTTGTATTATCAGAATTAAAGATCTGATATATGTCTGAATTACTGTAGAAGCAGATGAGCTTTGTGCCCTTTCTGGGAAGGTAGAGATGCCTTGTAGAGACAGTATGTAGGTGGTGCTGGGATGGAAGAATGTCCTGTTGGGACAACGTTACCCCTCAATGTGCAGCGTGGCACAGAGAACCAGACTTGGAGTGGAAAACTGGCCCTGAACTCAACGTAATCCAAAAAAGCCCTGTAATGCCCACCTCTGCTGGTGTCCCTCTCCAGAGGACTGGCATTGATGCGCCTGCTAAACTCAATTAGCAAATGACAGCTGAGAAAGCGACTCTAGTTGAGCCAAAAAAGGAGTGAAATTGAAATAAGATTGAAGCAGTGCTTCTGCTGCATGTTTGGCCTCTTATTCTCCTCGGCTTTGCTTTGGGTTCAAATTGAATTTTTACTTCAGAGAATAAAAGTACATTTCAATGTTTGAAGGTCCATAGCAATTTGTGTAACACTGTGGAATGTATGATCTAGCCAATGGCTTCAGTCCAGTTTTGGAGGACAAATTTGTGTGCCGCACAACAGAAAGTTGACGAAAGGCTATTTTTGTTTGTTTTGTTTATGCAAATCTGAAGCTCCTCTAGTTTAGGTATAAAGGGGCTGTTTCTAGTCACTGTGATATGGTGTTAACAACTTTATCATCAGCATGTAATAGTTTACCAAACTTGGTACTATATTTGTTCCTTCAAGCCACTTAAAACTCCCAAACCAGCTGGAATATCTGTTTCATCTGTGCTGTTTTGTGTTGGTCATTTTTATTACATTTACTTGCTGATGCTGGACCTCTTTAAAATCACTGTCCTCAGGTAAATACAGTGGACACTGTTATGAGTCGGTCTTTTAAACGCAGAAATATATATCTAAATAAATATGCTGTATCAACCCACTGGCATCTCCAGTCTTTTTTTTCCTCCTGATTTAGTGCTTACAACTTAAGTACTAGTGAAACTTTTGATGCTGTCATTTGATTGACAGTTTCATTAATTGCATTTTCCCCCCACTGCAGTCCTTGTAATCTTGAATGTCCTGTAACAATCACTATATTGCAGTGAATGAATCAACAAGACCTTGAATGCTCATATTGCACAACACTGAAGCTGGAAGACAGTCTGCCTTGTCCGTTTTGCGCGTGCGCGCAACACATACACACATATTCTAGTCTACCATAGACAACCAAAAAGGTCAGGCGCTTTGAAGGTGAAGTGCAGTCACCATAGTAACTAATGTTGACTCCCTTGTCTCCTGGCAACAGTATGTGGAGTGATGTCAATGGAAAGCATGCCATTTTCTCCCGGTGACAGAATGATGTCACTCCTTTTGTGTGTGTGAAAAGAGAGCTGGAAAGAAGTTTATTTCTATATTATACATCTCTGCTCTCCTGTGGGCGCAGGCAGGCACATCCAGTCGAATTAAAGACGGACGAAAAGCGAGGACAAACTAAAATAGCTGTTCGGGGATGATGAATCATTGGCCAATTACGAATGCATTTATCCTCCCCCTTTTTTTTTCCCCACCCCCTCACCCCTCCACCACTTCATCCCATGCATCTGAATATAACTTCAAAATTGCCCTGATAGGTTTGACAGTGGGTGGAAGGAAGATGGATGATGCACATGGACTATCATCCACCTTTTTTCCCCCCAGTTAGATTAGCTTCCAGAAGATGAACTCCTTTATTAGCACAGTACTTTGATGGATGTGTAGGAGGTGCCTGGGGTCAAAGTTTTCAGGAAACTCAGTGTCCCAAATATCTCCCCTAGAGAACTGTGCAAATAGAAATACAGCCATCTTACATAAAGACTGTCATGTCTGGACTGTCCTATGTCTATCCGATTGCATGCAGACTAATAGGATCAAGACAGTGTAATTATCCTTATCTAGCCAGATGGCTTTTTCAATGAAGACAGCAGCAAACAATCCAGAGGTTAGACAGAGCCAAAGTCAAAGACTACTGAATTATAAAGTAGCATAGTGAGTTCTCTGGAGATAGAGCCTCCTTTTTGCCTCTGGTCATATCAAGCCATTTAAATGGCTCTAGACAACAGTAAAAACATCAGACTTCTAAAACTATAAAGCAGTGGGTACAAAAATAGCTGTGACCAGAACAGTTTAACTACCTTAATTAATATTTGTGTGAGCTAAGTTTAGTGCTGGGTGTTCAATGCAGTGTGCCTCCAGGAATGACTGCAGAAAAGCAGACCTGTTGTTGATTCCACCACAGTGACACAGACCATTACAGACACACCAACAAAAAAGCCCTCCTACAGGATCTGAGCTATAAATAACTCTACAGCGGAGCTGCAATATTAGTGGGTGGATTAGAAGTTAGCCGTCACTTCCCATTTATAAACCAAATAGCCTGATTTTTGCATCATTGGTGATTCACAGTGAGTTCTGAATAGTTGGGGATTAAAATGGGACTTAGTCTCAATATGGTACATTCTTGGTTTTGGTTTTAATTGCATTTTCTCTAACAGGTTATTATACTTTATCAAGTGTCAGACATCTAATCAAATAAATATGCTTTTGGAGCGCTCTCATTTGCCTTCATCTGCTTCAGGGAATGACATCCCTAACATGTCTTTACAGACTGCAGTGAAGCTCTACAGATCTTGCCAAGCGGGTTTACGTCAGAGGCATGCAAGGGATTCAGCATCACCCTACCAAGGAAATCTTTAACCTGTTTCTCAGTATTCTGCTGCCACCTAGGGTTTAGGGTCTACTCATGATTATGCTTTACAAATTCAAGTAAGCTCATCTCCCAATGTGTCTTATATATTTAGAAATGTTTTTTTAAAAAGCACCTACACACACGTGATCAAACATCTGCCTTCTATAGGAATCAAGATATTGAAAGCACCCCAGCTATAGATTTAAACTGGTATTCATTGAACACTGTCATAAAAAATTTAAACCAGCAAGACTACATCTTTATTTACAAATCATAGAGAAAATATTGCCATAGCTATAGAGGAAAACAAGTATCATAATAATCCTCCAAACAAGAAAATATGTCATAAGATAAACATAGTCAATCAAAAAAACAATAATCATATAATGTAAAGTAAAAACAATCACTATCAATAAAACGCTAAATATGAACAATAAAATGATGGCATTCTATTGTGACCACTAACTGTACACTGCACTGACTTTGGAACATTGTTTCCGTGTCCTGTATATTTTAAACTTTTGTTTGCTAGAAATTAAAACTTGCATTGTGAAGCATGACCTTGCAAAGACATGCAAAACATTAACAGTGTCACTAGTGAAGGCTGGACCATTTTGGTAACACCCAAGGCATAAATAAAGTAGCGCCAGGACTGTGTAGCTGTGCTGCAACCCAGTCCCAAATTAACCTCAAATGTCAAGTAAATTATCTATTTTTATTTTACAGTTTGACAATATAAAATGCAGGCTCTGGTCTAATACAACAGCAAGGGCTTGACTTTGAAGATAAATACTCCATTAAAGCTTGCCTGGTTTTGTGATCTAAGAAGCGATTCATCTTATGACCAAATATGCCCCAAGCCCAGGATTATAAAGAGGATGGATCACTAACCTGAAAGCAGCTCAGCAGCGTCTGCAGTGATGTGTTTAAATATCTAAATACGTGTAGAATATTCAAACACAAGACTGCTTTTGAATATATTTTTAGATGTGAGAAAATACTGTTTGCTGAATAACCACTGCATTGCATTTTTAGTTATTCCTTCAGAACCTGCTAGTGTGACCCATCCTCTAAAAAATATCCTATCCTTAAGCTGCCACACTTAAGGACAGAGAACGTCTCTATCGTGTTTCAGGCGTATTGTGTCACACTGAAGATGAATGGCTGAAAAGAACATGCTTCTGACAAGTCACTAAAGTGACATGTTGCTCTTCACACACAGAGGCACAGAATCCATGGTAAGGTAAAGATTGGTGGAACTGAATTAAACAAATTGTCTACTCTGTTAATCTGAAACACATAGTCATCAAAATAATGGGCCTAATCTAAAGAAAACTACTGCTCAAGCACAACAATGAATACTTAAATATGACATCAATCTGTGCAGTCCTCACTGTATCATTGGGGTGAGAACATAATTACATCCAATACACTGCAAGCTAAGAAAAGGTAACTGATACATAATCAACTATTGTTGTCTTGAATGCATTCAGTGCAAGCGCAACATTTACAATACAGAAGCACAAATACCACTAAAGCAGCATGTATGGCTCACTTAACACCGACATGGAGAACTGGCTGGTTGCTTTGCCCATGTTTGGATGACAATCATACGCGGGCTCCTGCTACATAGACAAATAAAACAACTAGCTGCTAATATTTAAAATGTGACTTATCTGGGTAATATCATGCAAGTATTTTAATTACCATGAAAACGTGGCACATGCCTTGTGGAGCTGTGGTGAAAACTGTGTGTGACAGTGCTTAAACACTTTAGTGAATTCCCTAACAGCATTTCCAGCTGTTTTGAGTGACCGCCCTGTAATATATAAATCATGAAGTATACTGGGGAAGTCTATTCAGCATGAATAGATCCAGCACGCCAATCTTTAATCTTTAAATCAGCAAAGATCTAAGATCATAGGCCAGAGAGAGAAGGGGCGTGGGAGGGTGAAGTCAAAACTTCACTGACCACTAAGTCTGAGCAGATGCAAGGGGGCAAAGGAGAGGAAAAGGAGAGCACAGGACTGAGCCATCCCACTCAACTTAATACCGCCTCAGGCACTCAGGAGTTGTCTGAGGGCACATGCTCTTCAAAGCCCTCACTCTCCCTAACCAGCGCTCTCTCCAGGATGACGCGACCCTCCTTGTACCGCTGACTGTCCTCAGTAGCAAATTCGTAGATCCAACCCAGCTTGCTGTTGCAGTTCTTGCAGCTGACGTCCCTCACCATGTGTCTGCCGGTGAGCATCACTCTGTCCTGCACCTCGCTGTACTGGAGGTTGACCACCTGTGGGGATGAGATACAAGTTTGAGACCAATGAAACAATGAGTATGTTCAGCCTATTTGGTTTAGGAGTACATGTCACAGATGGTGCATTCATGGCTAATTTCACTGTACCTTATTGAAGAGGAAAGCTCTGCCTGTGGCTCCCGTGAATCGTGTAGAGATTAGCTCAGACCGGTTAGTCAGGATTGTGTCACAGTTGGCACAAGAGAAGAGACGTGTTCCGCCAATGTGGTCCAAGAAGATGCGCCCCATTGTCTGATCTCCAGGACTGACTAAATTACAGCTAATACATGAGAGAGAAAGGCCTATTAGCAGGCTATTTATTCTTGGAAAGTTAAAAATCAGACTGACTCTGAACAGCATAAATATAGTAACACCTTATAAAACCCTAGAGCTGACCGAAACAATAATGTATATCAGTCTAAAATCTTTTACCCAAAACGCTCTCATTTTCCCAATATAAACTGGGAACGATGACCGCCTTTGCATTAGGTTCATAATTATGTTTCAACAGTACACATTATTTAGTACTTCCAGCAAAATTTATGGGATAGTCGCTTAAAGAGTATGAGTAAAAACATGCATGTTTTGGTTAAGTACTGCTTTCTCTGTTCCCCTAAAATAACACACAGCTGCTGTTACAGTGTTTGTTTGTTTGTTTTGAGGGGGGTCAATCATACCGGCTTATCATGCCACACCCCAAAAAACATGCTCCCGCTTGGATTGTAGCTCACCCTGTTGAAAAGTTAATTGACTGACTTTAGTGCGCTTTTTTTTTAGTATTCCTCCTCAGTATTTACTCTGATTATTATTTTTTTTTAACCAATGCCAGATGTTTTCAATTCCAATGCTGTTTTTATATTTTTGCGTTGCACAGCACAAGCATTATATAAAACTTTATTTATTTCTTTGTTTGTTTGTTTTTTCAGTGCAACATATGAAAACTAAGGTAAAAAAATATCTTAACCCAGAACTCCTGTGTTCCTCTTAGCTCGCCTTGCCACAGCCGCTCCCTCTTTTAACATTTCAGTTGCTTCAACCATAGAAGTACTTCTTGTTCCTTATTTATGACTAACAGTATGAGAGCTGGGTTTTGAATGGTGATGAATATCAATACAATTACGAAGAATGGAGACTAAACGAAGCAAACCTTTCTCCAGCTGCCAAAATGAAACACTTTAACTGTTTTTCACTGGGGTTTTGGACAACTTAGCTGACTGGTTGCGTACAAATTCAGTGAGCCAGCGAGTGAATGGAAGCTAACGACAGCCTAGCCGCGCAGCTAACAGCGTCAACAAGCTGCAACAA
>VUQK01028355.1:15491-30601 GCA_015106715.1 Bujurquina vittata | reverse complement strand
GGGGGGGGGGGGGGGGGGGTGTGATCCTTTGTGTCACATCAGACCACTACTGCAGATTCAGCTGTCCTTGGCATACTTTCCACTACTATCTTTGACTGTGGTAGAGGATGCAAGGATAGTTCTTGGTGGTAACTAACATCACACTGCAGCTCCCTGAGTTTCTTACCATTTCAGTTTTAAAGAGTTATTATGGAATACCTCAAAAATAAGTACAACAGAATAGAGCAGGGTAACCCAAGTCATCAGGTGATTAGCTTGAGACAGCTGTGCCTGTTACTTTTGGCCAACCATTTATCTCAGCTCGAAAGTCCTCCACTGACGCACGTTTCCCTGGCACTCAGCTCCGACTGTGACTTGTTGATTATGCTGCTCATATTTTCAATGCCAGTTGAACTTGGCATTTGGCTTCTTTCATAACTGATTGGTTTTGTTATGAGCTTTGTGGTCTGCAAAAGGCTTTTTCTCTTTTTTAATTAGGGAATCATTGTTTCATAGATAAATATTTGTTTACCCAGTTAGTTAGTGGTGTGAGTGTTGGAAATAGGCTGGGCATTACAATTAAGCAATTATAAATACATGCCACATGTTATTTACCCAAAGGTTTTTTTCTAATGCGTCAGAGCTTAAATGATTAGAATAACAGAGTGATGCGAAACACAACCTCTTTTAATGTGTTTTTATTTTCCTCTGCTCTTTGTGGGTTTAGGGTGTAGGGGAGGTAAGATATCTGGAGGAAGCAACTGAATAGATGAACTGAACTGAATAGATGAACAAACAAAAAAACCCCTAAGGCTTGCGATATTGTTGATAGCTGTGCAAATGGTTATTCAAAGAAATAATGGGCATAGTAATTGACAAAGACAAAAATTGCTTGTTGCAGCAGCCCTAAAATGCACAGTGTACTTTAGCACAAACCAAAGCTTAACATTAGTTTGCACCATTTTTTGTGATCGTACTCAGTATCTTTAGGTTCTCTTTAATGAAACAGTATTTCATTAGTTATACAGGCCTCTCTATAAAGATCTGTCTGTCTTTGATGAACACATTAGTGTAGACTAGTAGTTTTCCTATACTCCTCTACAGTTGTATATCAATAGAATTGTCCACTGCCAGGTTTTTGAAGAAAACTCTTTGAAATACCTTTATTCTTCATTCCAACATAACACAGTAGATTACTGTGTTTTTCTGTGTGAGAAAAAGTGTCAATGAGAGTACTTATTCATTCCTAATAGGACACGTGTATGTTCACAGTTTTGCACAGACAAACAAACAGTGATTCAGTTTATGATTGTTGCAAAATCCTTGCTATTGCTTCATTTCAGCCTTTGCCCCCTCAGTGTTCTCAAGTACATAATCTCTTTTAAAAGTGCCAGCCTGCAGAGTGCAAGTGCGAACAGTGAAAGGTTCAGTGTTAAAGCTGAGCAGGCTAAACATTCAAGCTTAACGTGCTCTGCTCTGATGAGGCCTGGCTGTTGAGTAAAGAGCCCTACTTCTGCAATTTCATGCTTCACGCTGTGCAGTACATGGGAAATGTAGCAGTGCTGATACAGTAGATGGAGGATAAAAAATATTGATGGTGCAAAGTCTGGGGAACCCTTGAATTGTCTTTGACACTATGGATCTGATCTATATTCTTATGATTCGCTTACTTATCTCAGATTTAGTTGGATTTCTTGTCTAATGAAACATAAATAGCTTACAATTAGGGCTGCAACAATTCTCCAACATAATCGATGATATCGACTACAAAAATTAGTCAACGTGGAATTTTAATGTTGACGCGTCATATTCTAAAACCACGTACATGATTTTGTAACTGCAATACACTACAGGAAGATATGGGGGTAGTATTGCCTCCATTGTCTGCCAATAACAACAATACTAATGAAGAAGAAAGTAACGCGAACAACATAACAAGGGTGGAGAAAATGAAAGAAAATCGAGACAGACTGACATTTCACATTGTGGGAGCATTTCATAGAAAACAAAAATAAAGCTGAATGCAGACTGTGCAAAGCAGCTTTCGTTCCACGGCAGCATCACTGAAATGTGTGAGCGTTTAAAACACCGGCACCCTGGAGCTGTGACATCAGCTCTGGATGGCTACGTTTTAAAGCGTTAGTGAGTGTTATTTATTCCCTGTTAATGTTGTTACAGTAGTGTTTCTGGTAGTTTACCAGTAGGAAACAAGTACTAACAAGTGAAGGACAATAGGAGCAGCTACATTGTGTCCTTTTTTTTTCTCACATTAATATTGGCATTCATTCTAAATAGTAACCCTCTTCATGAACTGAGTCGTCTGTAAACATTTCAGTTGTTTTGGAGGCGAAAACTCTTTTTGATTTAATTTGAAACCTTATTTGCACATTATTTTTTCATTTAAAAATTTAAATTGCATTACATTAATGTTAAAAAAATACATTTGATTAGTTTCAAAGTGTGAGAAGTTTGAAATTAATTGTGAGAAGAAGCAGCGAGATGATGGTTACAGGTGGGCAGGCTTGAACAAGTGAGGTGAGATTGAAATAATCGTTGACTAATTGACTAATCAAAAAAAATAATTGGCAGATTAGTCAACTACCAAAATAATCTTTAGTTGCAGCCCTACATGCAATCATAAATGTTTGTATATGTAAAGAAAAGCATTTTTTAACTGCTGGCTTGTGTGGTCATTTGTAATTTAGCATCCATTAAATACAACAAAAAAAGGTAAATTGAAGGGACATGCATTCACTTCACTGGGCTCAGCTACCCTTTATTGGGCTGTTTTGTGGGCGTCTAGCTTAAAGGCAATAACAAAATGGTTAGTTATTACATAATTCCTCAGTTGTGCATTTGTTCATCACTTTTGTTTCCATCCACAGAATATTTTCACACAGTGCTTTATTTGCTTTTTGTCATGTCAGACTAGGACTTAAAAGAGAGTATTATGAGATTATTATTGAGTCTGCTAGCTATTTATTTTCATTTCAGCTTTTGTTCACTATTACTACCATCACAAGTAGTTTTTCCTGCATAAAGAAATTTTTGCCTCCCCCACAGGGTTTTTAGCCAATGCCAAAGAAAAATGACTAGCACCAAAATGATAAGAACTGAGAATATAAATAGCAACTCTTTAAATGTGTTGGATAGCAGTCACCAAGTTAACAAGCAGAACATACACTTAAATACTATGTATCTGACTTTCATCAAGACTCATTTAAACTATAGCTGCTAACCCATATCCATCTCCCTCAAACTCATTCCTCCGCTCCCTTCCACTGTTGCGGTTGAGTCATTTTAACTTGTTTTGTTAATTGGGTTTTTATTTTTTTACCAGATTGTCATTAATAATAGGAAAATACGTGCATTTTGGTCAAATAAGATATCACAGCCTCATTGCCTTTACTTTACATAGACTAGTCACACTTGTTGTGCATAGTCATTTCACAAAGGCTCATTCTATGCCAGGGAAAGCCATGATTACTGGTTTGATTTTACATAGCTGTAATGCAGTGTGACAGATTATGTGCTCTTTAGAGATCATCTTTAAGAAATGTTACACAAGATTTCCAGACTAGAAATTGAAAATGTCAAACATATCAGACACAGCCTATTTTGAACAATGTAAAACTTAACTTTTGTATATTCTAGCCTCCAGATAACATGACAAGCAAGTAGTTTCTAATGTATAATCTCACTTTTTGTATCTCTGACTGTTTCAGCTGCTGACTGTAGCCAGAGTTTGCATTTCTCACTCCTCTTTTTTATCGTTACATGATAAATCTTCACCCAGAGCTGTGGCGGAACGCCAGAAAGTAGGCTTAAGCTAGTGCAGCTACACAGCCAATAAATCCACACCAGTGCTGAAAATGCAAGCTGCTCTCACAGTATAAGCAGTGGGTTTCTACTGTATGGCTGAGTTTATCAGCTTTTGTGATACTGCCATGAGTAATTTTCCCTTAAGTGAAGCATTATTCTGTCATGGCCTAATTCTGGTGAACTTTGTGTTGCTGATGTTTTGTTTTGTTTTGTTTTGTTTTGTTTTGAAAACACAGATTGTTGCTAAATCTAGTCGATAGCACTGACTGAATAGTTTCTCTCTTCTACAGTGCGGGGATGTCGCCCGGGGAAGATAGTCCAGATGACAGAGGCGGAGGTGCGGGGTCTTTGCATCAAATCCAGGGAGATCTTCCTAAGCCAGCCCATCCTGCTGGAGCTGGAGGCGCCCCTGAAGATCTGTGGTCAGTGTTTTCTGCCCCCGCGTACTTCTCAATTAAATGGTTAATAAGCACAAGAAGGAAAGTTAAAGGAATAGCATGAAAATAATTGTATAAAAAAATACACATTTCCGAACGAACTGATTCTCTGGAGTGAGTGCAGCGCTAATGTGAATTTGAATCACTATTTGAACTGATATACTAAAGCTTAAAAAAATATACTTACGATCTGTGCCCTAAGGAGCAGGGAACAATTGGTATGTTCTCTGTTTTCCCTTAGGCCCGATAATTGGTTTAACAAGTACTGTATAGTTTTTGATTATTTTCCTGTGGCCTTTTTCAAATGTCAAACAACAACATAATCTGAATTTTTAATGCTATAGTCTGACTGCGAAGGCTTGGGTACACTGATTTCAAACTCCCACTCTGCACAGCACAGACCGCAAACTCTGCATAGCCCACAGCAGCAATCTATTTCTTTGATGCAGCTCAGAGTTTACTTATGTAACCAGACTGGATAACACTGTCTCAGCCTGGGTCATATAGTAAGTTTACTGTCTTGCCTCAGCTGCACCATGTATATAAAAGAGGATATACACAGATTGTAAATCGCGTCTTACACATATAACATAGATAAATTAAAGACGAGCAGAGTAACACATTTTAAAAGTGTGTTTCTTCTGTCAGCAGTTGAAATAGATATCACTGCTGCTATGTCAGGCTGGCTCCTGCATATCTGCACACCCCCACATGCTTTATCTCATTCCTTCAGGGTAGCGCAGCAACTGCAAACAACCCTGAACCGTCTACTATGTGTGCCAGTCCTTGAAAATAATATACTGCATTACTGTATACTGTACCACCTAAACACTCAGCCTCAGATGCCACCATTGATATTGTAAATGAAGCAGCAATTTACTAAAGTCCAGTTCATACTTTTTCTTGTCAACTGAATGCTGTATTTTTTAAAAGCCCAGGATGCCTTCCTCCTTTCTGTTTGTAACTCTTAATCTCTCATAACACTATTTGTTTAGTGTTTGAAATTATAACCTCAGGCTAATTGGCTGCCTTTAACCCACAGCTGTGATGACAGGCAAGCACTGACTATAAAGACCAAACAGTGAATGTCTTTAATTATTTACTAAGGTCACATAGATCAGGTTCTGAGCTTACTCGCTCTAATTGTAATTTTACTGGTAAATTTTCCCAAGCTTGCAGTTTTGCCATTGTGCGAACTTAGACATTAGTCATAGAATAACCATAATTATGACGATGGGGATTTTGTTTTGTTGCCAAAAAGGGAAAAAAATCTATGTTTAAAAACATCCCATAATTACAGTTGTCTTACAAAGTTACCAAGGGGTTAGATAAGTTAACCTGTTGAATGAGCTGAAGAAAGACCACAAACATCCAATGCTGTGTAGTCTGTAAATAAGTAGCCCTGAGTTAAATAGTAAAACTGAAACAATTCTCCAAAATCTTGGTTTATATTGTGGTTTCAGCCTCAGTTTCAGAATTATTATAACTCTAGTAAATAAAATACCTTTAATTTCTTCGTGACTACAAATAGTGATTAAGAAGTAGCACAAACAGTTCACAAATTGAAGAGAAAAAATATGAAACTACAGCGATATGAACTTTGAAACAGGGTTTGCTTGCAGTAATTACCTCTCATTTTCAAAGACATGCCATCTTTATGTGTTTTTAATGGGAGTGATCGAGGATAGTGGAGTCGCTGCTTAGTTTAGTTTACTGTCCTTCGCCTGCAGCTAGTATAAACGCACTGTCCAGGGAAACATAAACAGGAGCTAACGGTATTGAAACTGCAAATCATCTACTTAGATTTGACCAATTCTGCAAATGTATACTATAAGCTTCACTTTAACTCAGTGCACTTTTGCTCTTAACGAGACTGTGGTATTTGTCCCCAGTTGGAAGCACATTAGGAGGGTGTGTGTTGATAGCTAGTTAGAACAGAACACAAGATTACAGCAGAAATCAGTTTCAATTGTAAACCTTTCCTCTAATTAAGAAGTCTCTAGTTTTCTTGATTAAAGAGCCTGGAGTAAGTTGATTGCAAGTCTGTCTGAGGCACTAAAATAGATTCTTTTTTTGCATTTATGGTTATTGTTGTTAAATCAAAGAATTCGTCAAGGTCAGTCCTTTTTTCATGTTTTTTTTCTGCTTGTTAAAGGGACGTGGTAAAGGACAGACTTAAAGAACAGAAAAAAGCCTCTGACAGGGTTTGGCTTCAGCCAATAGGGCAAGCCAAGTTTCTAAAAGCAGGAGAAAACCTTGCTGTAGTGTATCTAGCATAGCTGATGATATACTAATAATAAATAAATGTTCATACACATCTGCTATATTTTTTGCAGAATATCACTAGCAGCCTGGATTCATTTCTCACACTGAAATAATTTGTTTCTTTGTTTTTTTATATTCCTTGTGTTTATATCAGACCTGTGTACAGATCCTCTTTTATTTCTGTTCACTGTTTTTCTTTAAATTTGAAGTGTGCATCATGATCTCTAAGGTGATATTGTCACACTTAGTTATAAATAACAAGAAACAGTGAACATTATATATTATTATATATGCTCTGAGTGGTGTTATTCAGTATTCCTCATGCCCTAATAGTTGTCTATTAATATGAATCTGTTTTTGTGTATCACAGATGGACAACATAGGCCATGCCGCTGTGCACTTTTGTTTTTGTAAAGCTGTCTTGTGAACTTTTATGTTGTGTTTTCTTGTAAGATAAATCCTGCTAATTTATGGTTCAGCATTGTGGTTTATTTTTTTTTGTTGTTGTTTTTAGCGTTCCAGTTTGTGCACTGGTTTTGAACCCATAATCTCAGTGCTGCTACTGTCTGATTTGACGGCGCAGAAACAGGCCAAGTAAATAATTCACTCGCTGTCATCCTACAGTTTCTTGTAAGAGGGCAGGCAGAACCTGTCCAGTTTAAAAAAACAAACCAAAAAAAAGCCTGCAAATTCACATACATTACAGTAACTTAGTCATATGGCAACTGTTAGTGTGGAGTTAATGGTAATGAGCGTACAACTAACCTTACAGCCTTTTGTGAGTACAAACGGACAAAAAAAAAATACTGGCTGTGATGTCTGGTAATAGTATTTTAAATATATTTAACTTTTACAGGTAAAATCTAGATAGTCAGCATCACCGGTGCAGAATGGAGAAATAAAAAGTAGCTATAGAGCCACTGTTCAGCAGCCGTAAACCCTGCTCTCACAATACCAAGCTTTAGTTGACTTCCAACATCTATTTTCTTCCACTTGTCCAATCCAGGGTCACGGGGCCACTGAAGGCTATCCCAGCTGTCATAGGGCGAGGGAACACTAAACAGACACAGAGACAACCAACCATTCACATCCATTCAATTTAGACTGAGCAGTCAACCTAAGATGTATTCGTTTGGATTGTGGGAGGAAGCATCAGGACTCAGAGAAAACCCATGCAGGCAATGGGAGAACATGCAAACTCCATACAGAAAGGCCCCAGTCAGCCTGTGGATTTGAACCTAGGACCTTTTTTGGTATGAGATGACAGTGCTAACCGCTACATCACCATGCCAACCTCCACAAAACTCAAATGGGGAAAAGAAACAAAACGTGACAGCCCTCTGTTGTTTCCACCAGCCATCACCTCAGCACTCTCATGAAAAGATTGATAACAATATGCCTGTGTAGGCTCTGTCAGCCATGAAATGTCTAAGAAACAGTCCAGTCACCTTTTTTCAAGCTCCAGAGATTGTGAAAACAATTAAAGCAAGAGTTAAGACTAAATTCATACTGACAGCTTGTGACCTGGATTTTTCTTTTTTCTTTTTTTTGCATTAATGTCTGCATTAATACTTCAATACTTGATTCACTGAAGTGTTGATGTTGTATTATTAATGTGAAGGATTGTGAATTTGTTTCTATTGCAATATGAAAACCTTAGATGGTGACCTTGGAGGGGGGGGGGGTAGCAGGCTGTGAAGCACAAGCCAATGAGCTAAGTACACCATAAGAACAGAAAATAACACATACCCAGACTTAAAGCTATTCCTTAAATTATTTATTTGCATGGAAAAATGTGCCTTTTGCATGCTGTCCTAAGACAGTCAAAAATAAGTGTAGGCCTGTAGTCGTATAGGGTTTGGTAACAGTCCTGGTTTGGGTTTTGGTGCATATATTCCCGTTGGGCACCATAAAAAAGAAAAAAAATCATGCCAGCCAACCTCATGACTTCAATATAAAGTTGCAATTTTCGTTGGTCATTTTATTTTAAGGCCAGACAGCTGCAAAGCTTAACAAGGGCTGTCATTTCATTTTAATTTGTGCCATGTTGTAATGAGTGTGGCGCATGAATTTGCTTTCCGTTTTGGTCATAATAAAGTCTGTTATTATTGCAACGGTTTTCTGGTAGGCTTCTCTGTAGTCATCTGTGTCTGGAGCACTTAGCCCAAATTAGAGCATCTCTTTAGCTGGTGCAAGAGGATATAAAAGGAAGCAGGTCTTGGCTAGGTGATGAAGTGAGTCTCCTCTACAGAGACCCTATGCTTTGGTGAGAGCGACTCCCGCCCATCACTGCCTGACTGAATGTCAAATAGGGAGGAGGTTGAGCGCTAATCCTGAGAGAGGGGTTAAAATTAAAGTAAGTTTGTGTGGATGCGTGTATGTCCTTTTTTCGCAATTAATGTGGACTGTGAGCATTCTTTGCCACATTTAGCTTACTTTGCGTGATCTGGTGGCAGTTGTAATGGTTTTTTGATTGTGTGTGTGTGTGTAGTCCTAACATAGGCACCGTCATATGTCCCAACCAAACTACATGTCTAACAGTGAACTTAAAATCAAAACAACTTCAGTGACCTTCGTTTGTGTAGGAGTGAAAATTTGGTCAGGAGGTAGAAAAACAGTGTTTTGTTTCTTTTGTGTTAACTCCTACTGTTGCTTTGATATTCTGTTTACATTTATTTTCACCTTTTTTTTTCTCTCTAAGCAGAATTCCCCTCCTGCCTATCTTTGTTTGACTACAACACTGTGACTTTAAATTGTCAAGTTAACACCTTTTCTTGGCTGTCCCTTCATCCTGTTTACCTCTATTTCAGGTGATATTCATGGGCAGTACACAGATCTACTGAGGCTGTTTGAATATGGTGGGTTCCCTCCAGAAGCAAATTACCTTTTCCTGGGTGATTATGTGGACAGAGGGAAACAATCCCTGGAAACCATCTGCCTTCTGCTTGCCTACAAGATCAAATACCCAGAGAACTTTTTCCTGCTCAGGGGCAACCATGAGTGTGCTTCCATCAACCGCATCTATGGGTTCTACGATGAGTGTAAGTAGAATTAAATTAAGGTTATATGCATATGCAATTTGGTCTGAAGATATGTTTTGATGTGTTTCATCAGGCAAGCGCAGGTTCAACATCAAGTTGTGGAAGACTTTCACTGACTGCTTTAACTGCCTCCCCATTGCTGCTATTATTGATGAGAAAATCTTCTGCTGCCATGGAGGTGAGGGAGCTATCACTGACACGCACTGCCCTAAATCTGACCTACAGCTTTTTTTCTTTTCTTTTCTTTTATAAAACCTGTGTTAATATTTTCAAATCTTTTTTTTTTTCGTTTCAGGGCTATCACCTGATTTGCAGTCAATGGAGCAGATCCGCAGGATCATGAGGCCAACAGACGTGCCCGACACAGGTACTGTGTATATTTCTGCGTGTTCTTGGATGTATGCTTGACACTGAACATGTTCACTTCCTCTGGATTCCTCCCAGGAATTTAAGGTTATTTTTAAATGGAAAAAGCACCCTCTCTCTTCCTGATCTTCTTTGTTACATCAGCTGGATTTTTAGCAGATTTTCTTTTCCATTTGTCTGTTTATGCTCTCCTTTCAACTCTTTTCCTGCTTTATGTGTTCCTCATGTCCATCTGTCTGTGTGTATCCCAGGTCTGCTGTGTGACCTGTTGTGGTCAGATCCAGATAAGGATGTACAAGGCTGGGGAGAGAATGACCGTGGGGTCTCCTTCACCTTTGGAGCAGATGTGGTCAGCAAGTTCCTAAACCGCCACGACCTGGACCTCATCTGCAGAGCCCACCAGGTAATTGGGAGTGGAATTAGGCCCAAGAACCTGAATGTGTAATGAAAATCCTGCAGCCACAAAGCTAGCAAATTGATTTGTTTTTTTGTCCTTACAGACTTAAAATTGTTTATCCATTCGCTTCAATTATGTCTGTTCTCCATGTTAATTGCTGTTGTAGATGAGAAGACAGAAACCAGAGCTAAAAAAAATCTATGAATAGCAGCTATGTAGTCTCTAATTTCCTGCTCCCATTTCATCTCTTTTTTTCCCCATGTACAAGCACTCAATTCTTATTATACTATTGCTTTCTTCATTAAAAATGATGCTACACAAACAGACTTACTTGGCACGTTATTCACTTATGACACTGGAAACAGAGAAGGTGTTTCTGGCACAACTTCACCTACTTCCAAGTTTCATGGAGAAGAGCAAATGCCTAAAGAGGTTGAATCTCCAGCAAGACTTGTAGTCTGAAAAATAATTTAATGCTTTACCATCAGATTTTGACCCATAGCCTTTGTAAGGGTCATCCATTTGTGACAGTGCTATCAGATACATTTACCTGAAAACTGAACTAACACTGTTGATTTTCACAAATAGGACTTACTGGTCATACAAGTGAACAGTCAGGAGAGTTTTTGCTAAATTACCCACAGTTATTTCAGCTCTGGGCTGGGCGTTTCTTATTGATTTCAGATGTAGGTGGTTTTGTATACTCAACCTTGATAGCAAACTTGGATTGTGAAACTAGCTGAAGATCTGCTTCTTGGTATTGATTCCCGTAGGCGTTGGAATAATGTCATCTTTCTTCTAACAGGTTGTGGAGGATGGATACGAGTTCTTTGCCAAACGCCAACTGGTCACACTTTTCTCTGCTCCAAACTACTGCGGGGAGTTTGATAACGCAGGCGGGATGATGAGTGTTGATGAATCCCTCATGTGCTCTTTCCAGGTAGTGTGAAAATCATACATTCGTTTTATTTGCCTGTTTTGAGCCGTGTGTGAATTCACAGTCACATTTCTCTGTGCTTGTGTTTTTAAAGATCCTAAAGCCCTCAGAGAAGAAGGCCAAGTATCAGTACGGTGGTGTAAATTCTGGCCGGCCTGTCACCCCACCACGCACCACCCAAGCCCCCAAGAAGAGGTGAACATACAGCCGTGGATGTCCCCCTCCTTTTCACTTAATCCAGCCCCCGTCTGCCATCATGGCACCCCCCCGTAACTCCCCTGTATAGTAAAGATACAGGGCTTATCTAATTGCCCAAATCTTTCTCTTCCTTCTTTCCCACTCAACCAACCCCTCGTCAACTCCACTGACAGCTCTTTTCTTAATGTGTATGTGTACATAAATTTGCTGTGACCAATCTCTTTCTTTTCTCTTTTTGTTTTTTTGTTTTTTGCCTGTTTGTTGGTATTTTTGATATTATTAACAAATAATCTTTTTGGTGGCTTTACTTCTGATGTTTTTCTTTCTTTTTTTTTCCTTTGGAGGTTTTCTGGGCTTCTGTGTTATGTAAAGAAATGCCTTGTCTGTGCAAAGGGGCAACATGACCAAGTCACAAGAAATCTTTTTCAAAACAAAATGAAGGTTCAACATTATTTTTTGCCTTGACCTCTCAAAAAGCCGAGAGACTCTTTTTCTGTGTATTTCAGTTCAGACTGCGGTTTCTGTGCAATGCTAGTTCTCTAGACACAAATAACATTTCTTTTAATCCAGTTTAACATTTTAAACTCGTTACAGTGTGTGCGGTGCACTTTGTGGTTGTTGTGCACAAACACATTTTATATATTTAACTATTGAGAAAGTGCAACTCCCCGTGAGTAGCAGAGAATGTGAACAGACCGGCTTGAATGAAATATAGAGACTAAATCAGATGCTGCTGGCAGTGACCCACTCTACCCAAACACAACGCCCTCTGGGCACTGATTTCTCCACTCTGTTATGCCGCCCTGTGCTTCTATTCCACTCCCACACAAAAACATGCCACTCTCCACAAGGAGCTAGCATTATGTTTTCCTTGGTGCATTTAATATTTGTTCTCATTAAGACCCCCCCCCCAAAAACCCCAAAAACATATAAATCTTGATATATAGTGAACGATGAGAGACAATTTTTTGTTTGAATGTCTGTGCCGAGTTGAGCTTTTGCAGAAGCATTTATGACAGTTGTGGATTTTAAATGCAAAGAGCATGCAGGGGAAACCTGTTTATTGTGCTCTGCAAAGATGGATCTTTCTGTAGAGAGAATAAGGATAAGAATATGTCAAATCATTGGACATAAGTTTGCAGGATTTTAGCTCTTAGTTATTTTTAAAAAAAAAAAAAGCTTGACAAAATGCCCCACAATATTACAAGTGTGCATGTAGCACACTGAAAACAAACACAAAGACCGTTGTCTTTTAAAAGCTTTGTGGTCAAATGCCAGCTGTCCAGGATAAACTGATGGAGATGGGAGTGGGTGGCAGGAGCAGGCAGTTTTAGCATCACTGTACAATTGTGTTGCCACCTGGTGTGTAAATACAGTACTACAGTAAAAAAAAATATCTATATGAATCATATGATGCAAATTTGAAAGTGGACCATTCCAGATGGAGATTCATCTCATTGCCAGTACACACATGTGCTGTCCTTTACTACAAGGAGGTATTAGACACTGACCAGCAATAAGCCTGGTTAGTGAATCAGCTTTAGTGTACTGCACGTGAAATGCAGGTAAAATTTTGACAGTTGCCTCTTTCATTCTTTCTACTTTGTTTTGCTCTTTATTGTATTTTTATGTTCTTAGTTCACATTGTTTACTTTCATTTCACTTAATTTATTTCCTAATGATAATAAAATGAGGTGTTATCAAAATCTGTTTTGCAATTTGTACAAGTTTGTTTGAAAGTCTATAAATTCAATAAAATGGATGGAACCTAAAAGCTGTTTTTTTGTTTGTTTTTTCCACTAGTGTCTTGACAGGAATGTGTGGGCTTTGTCACAATTTACAGCTAATATTTTATATTCTGGTATAGGGCTGGGTGAAAATAATATCACGATATTTTTTAGGTGAATGGCTATATATGATATATATATGATATATTTTTTCTTCTCAAAAGGTATAAACAAAAAGGCACTTCTGAGTCACGGGCACTTTTTTTTTAAACGTGCTGCTGTCGATGTACATGAGAAATTGCTGAAAAACAAACTATTGGTATATTTAAATAATAATGCTTCTCAAATAAATTAATGCTTTTTTCCTCCATAACAAAACACTCACAGCTCTGCTATTAAAATGTAAAAAGAAAAGATACTGAGCAAAAGCAGCAAAAGGCTGACTTATTCTTTATAAAACAGTCTGCAGTGAAGTAGACTTCACCAAAGTTCTTCCCCCTGTGTGTACTCCTGTACAGCCAGTACTCTGCTAATAAAACATGTATAGACTGAATGAACAAAATTCCATCCTTCAGTCAGAAGGTTACTCGCTAGCTCAGACATATGCACTGATGTGTCACAACAACGGGCCCACCCGCTCAATGAGGCGTCCACGTGTTTGGCGGCTGCATCACGAACACGTGAAAAAGACTCACGCCAAAGCGTAAGAACGGACGCAGTACGAAGACACAAAAGACAGCGACAGCGGAGGATTTCAGTTTTCCAGAACTCTCTGACCTCACTGGAAAAACTTGCTACATTTGTCACAAGTCGCTTTTTGCAAAAAAAGAAAAGAAACGGTCCTCATTTGGATTATTTTTCTCTTGGCTGCTCCCTTTAAGGGTTGCCACAGTGGACCATCTGCCTCCATCTCACCCCGTCCCTAACCTCCTCCTCCTCCTCTGTCACGCCAACCATCTGCGTGTCTTCCTTCACTACATCTACGAATCTTCTCTGTAGTCTTCCCTGCCTGGGAGCTCCATATTCAGCATCCATTGTCCAACATATCCCCTACTTGCACTCTCTTCACCTCTCTTGTGCGCTGCCTGTTGCTTTGGATGGCTGACCCCAGATATTTTAACTCGTCCATCTTTACTACCTCTCCTCCTTGCATCTTCACTGTTGCACTTGTCTCCCTCTCATTCACATATATTCTGTATTCTGTCTCGCGTCTACAGACTTATTCCTTTTCTCTTGAGTACATACCTCCACCTTTCCCGGCTGTCTTCCACCTACTTTGTACTCTTACTCGAGCTCACAATGTCGTCCGCAAAGATCTTAGGCCACGGAGACTCCTTCCTGACCTCATCTGTCAGCCTGTCCATCACCACGGCAAACAAGATCCCTTGAACTTATCTGTCACTCCTAATGCACAACTGTCCTCATACATGTCCTGCACCACCTTCACATACTTATCTGCCACTCCTGTTTTCCTCTTAGCAGACTATCATATATCTTCTTTAGTTCCCCAAAGACACAGTGCAGCTCCTTCTGACCTTCTTTATAGTTCTCCATCAATCTGTAGTGCGCCTTCTCAGTATGAAGCCAGACTGCTGCTTGTTAATCATCATCTGTCTTCTTAACCCAGTTTCAACGGCACTTTACCTTATCTTCATGGCATGGCTCATCATCCCTCTGTAGTTCTCTACTCACTTCAGATCTGCAGCTCTCCAGAATTGTGTTAAACAATCTGGTCGAAAAGTCCACTGATTTTCCTCCATTCATCCTCCTCTCCCGCTCTCATTTTCATCAGCTAATCACTGTTGGAGTTATTATGTGGACTGTTGTTTTGGTTTCCTATGAGTTATCATATCTTCTGTTTGCATAGGTTGTTATATTATACTGTCGTTTCTTTATATTTTGAATTAGGACATGTGGTGACTTTCCTTAAAAAATGCCACC
>VUQK01028355.1:0-12081 GCA_015106715.1 Bujurquina vittata | reverse complement strand
CAAAAAAGAAATAAAAAAAACATTAAGGAGGTCCCCCCCCAAAAAAAAAAAAAAAAAAAAAAAACACAGCTCTGGCTCATGACCTCAGTTAAGGTCAGAGTTCATGATTCAACAATAAGAAAGAGACTGGGCAAAAATGGCATCAGTGGGAGAGTTCCAAGGCGAAAACCAAAAAGCACAAAGGCTCATCTCACATTTGCCAAAAAAACATCTTGATGATCCCCAAAACTTCTGGAAAATATATTTATTATTTTTTTAGGGGGCATTTGCTTTTTCCTCACAGAACCAGAAAAGCATTTCAACACTACATTTTGTATTTGCTCTTTGTCTGCTAATAAAATCTGTTTGATGATCTGAAAAATGTAAGAATGACAAATATGCAAAAAAAAAAAGAAGAAGAAGAATTGCTTTTTCACAGCACTGCAGGTCTTTAGAACTGATTTAATATTATCAGTTGTTGGACAGGTGCTTATGTAGGATGGCAGAAAATTACAGAGTCTTGTGGGCAACAGCAGCAAAGGCTCAGTCACCTTTAGCTTTTGGGCGAGACGGTGGTGCTGAGAGAAGGTGAGGGAGGATGACCTTAGAGACCTGGAGGCAAAATAAGCAGTTAATCCAACGCAATTAAAGTAAAGCGGGAGTGATGGATTGTCTTCTTTAAAAGCGTTTTATTGAGATTATGTGTCAGTAGCTATGACAATAGTGATGTATTAATAGAAGGAAAACCTAATTAATATTGCTCCAACCACACATTTAATATAGATTTATTACACATTTACACTAAATGAATCCAATTATCTTTAATCAGAATCAGAATACTTTATTCATGCCAGAGGGAAGTTTCTGTTGTTACAGCAGCACCTGTTTATAGAAAGAATTTAAAAAAAAACCACTAATGATTTCAAAAAATTAAAACTAAAGCACACAAAAATATATAAAACCAAAAGATCCGTTTGAAATATATACACATGTACACTTATATACACATGATGATAATCTAAATCTGGAAGGCAGTGGCTGATAATAGTATAAATCTGGAATACGAACCTGCATTTGGGTGTTTTTCTTTCAGCTTTTGTATTTGATGTTGATACTGTACTGTACTCTTTATTTTAAGGTGTCATTGCTGTTTCCTGGTATCCTCCCAGTATGAAGGATGACAATGGGGACTCAACAGAAGACATTGTGCCTTTGCTGCTTGAAATGGCTCATAAATACCACATTAAGGTGTGTATGGAGATTGCAGCAGTTGCTTGAATGAAATGACATTTTTTTAGGAAAATTATTTTTTGCTTAATGAGTCACGATTATGATCCCATGTCTTTTTTTTTTGGTAATTTCTGTGTTATAGGTAGCTTTTCACATTGAGCCATACAAAGGGAGGGATGAAGTCAACATGTTCCTTAATGTTAAATACATCATTGAGAAGTGAGTAGTGATTTTATCCTCAGAGTCATTCAGATGCCATTAATATTATTTACATATTTGGACTCGTCTTTCTTCTCCTCAGATATGGAGAGCACCCGGCTTTTTTCAAGTACTTGACGAACACTGGCAAACTTCTTCCACTCTTCTATGTGTACGACTCATACCTGATGAACTCGGAGCAGTGGGCTAAACTGCTAAAACACACAGAGCGCAGCAGCATCAGGGATACCCCGTATGATGCCATCTTCATTGCCCTGCTAGTGGAGGAGAAGCACAAGAGGGACATTGTGACGGCAGGGTTTGACGGCATTTACACCTACTTTGCTACTAATGGTTTTTCCTATGGGTCCACGCAGCGTAACTGGGCCTCTATAAAAGCTTTCTGTGAAGATAACAACCTGATGTTCATTCCAAGCGTAGGCCCGGGATATATCGACACGAGCATTCGACCCTGGAACTTCCAAAACACTCGAAACCGCATCAACGGCAAATACTATGAAACCTCGCTGAGTGCAGCATTAGAAGCCCGGCCTGATTTTATCTCCATAACTTCCTTTAATGAATGGCACGAGGGGACTCAAATTGAGATGGCAATTCCAAAAGCAAGCCAGACGGTGTATCTGGACTATCTACCTAATAGACCGTCGATCTACCTGGAAATAACTCGCAAATGGGCCGCGATATTTGGTGGCGAGAGACGAAGGTGGCAGGAATGAAATGACTATGAGCCATAGCAGATGTTTATTCATGGGGGTGTAAACAAAATGAAAACTAAATGGACTTCTGCTTGCTGAACACAGAGCAAAATGCAAATGAAGAATAAGTTTATGAGAAAAGCCAGAGGCAAGTGAACCACTTAATTCTCTTCATTTTGGCTTTGCTGATGTATGTCATTTTGTTGGAATTATTGTTAATTTAACTGATGTCTTATTACCTCTTGTTTACACACCCCTATGCATTTTTCTATTATTGGATTTTGCCAGCTGAAAGTGCACAAGCATGTTTTCCCCCGTTCTGTTATCTGTGACTATATTAAACCTGAACAGAAATAAAGCGCGCTCTGGAAGGAGGCAGAGACACGAGAAAACAAAGCAGTCTGGTGGAATAAAGCTGTTGCCTCATTCTGCTTTCAACTCGGCTTCAGCCCAAAATACAGTACAAAAAAGAGAAGAAAAAAAAACCCCAGCATACATTGACATTTCAAAGACATGTCAGTCTAAAATGTGGGATGAGTCACAATGATGCAAACAGCAGCAGGATAGAAGGAGAGCAGTTCAGTTGAAACAGATTTGTAGCTGAGGGAATAGAGGGCAAAATCAAGATTGGTTTTTATCTGTGCAGTAGATTGCCTCCTTATTTACGGGCTGTTGCCATGGTGTGAGTAGTGCACGGATCACCTAAACAGACACTTCTCATATTAGATTGTGCAGCTATCGATGCATACAGCCGTATGGCCTCAGCTGTTTGGCCGCATCTGCACAAAATCACGCATTTTGTTGATCTGTCCCTGCAGCAAATGGTTCTTTAAATTGAACAGATCTGCGAGCTAATGGTGAGCTCTCTGTTCTCGTCTCTTAATCTTCCACCAGGCTTCCTTCTAGTTCACTTGAACTTCTGAGAATTTTTGTTGTTGTTTTTGGTTTTCTTGGATATAGAGCATGTTTACTCGCAGATTTATAAGTAAGTGGGCTGAGAGAGTCATTCAGCTTCAGCTTGGATTCCCTGGAGAAGTTCACTGCAAGTTTTTAGGACTGCTATGGATCATTGTCCAATTGTACAACCCAGCATCTTTTCAGTTGTACTTCCTTGGCTGGCTGCAGGACATTTGCATCCAAAATTTTCGGACTTTTATCGGAATTTATTCTTGCCTCAATCCAGGCAATTTTCCCGACACTGGCTCTCAGAGCGGAGTATTTCTGCAGCAGCTTTCATGCTTAACAGTTGGCAAGTTGTTGTTATTTTTTTGTGTTTTTTTATTAAATGCTGCTCTTCTTTTTTTTATTAAAGGGTACCTTTTGGTGATTGTGACCAAAAAGCCAAATTCAGCTTCACCTGCTCACAACACTTGTTTCCAAATTGGCTCCGGCTTGTCCATGTGTTGCTCCGCTTACCGAAGCCAAACAAAGATCTTTTTCTCTGACTGGGCATCCTCGGTCTATTTCATGTCTTCATGTCTTGTCTCCTTGTTGATGTGCAGGGTTGTCTCTGATCTGACAGTGTAGGACAAGTCAAGATTTTTGGAGTTTGACCCATGCAAAATCATGTTATCTCAACTGATGCAGCTTCGAATTGAATCATTAACTTGAAAACGAGAAGTCACAAGTCCTCCAACTGTTTGGAATTACAACTTTAAACCACTGGACCAACCCTGTAAATGATTAATTGACTGGCTAAAAGAGATCACGCGGCATGTTTAAGGTTTAATTGGGCAAACCACATCTGTGAGCCTCTGTAGATAATTGAACATCCTTATTTATAGTGAGTTGCTTTTGCATGTGATTTAAGAATGCAGAAATTAATGAATAAACTTGCTGAAAATGATCATAATTGCACTTTTGGTTCAGTCCGTGGATGTGGTGCATTATCCGCACTTACTGGCAATCATAGTTCAGCTCATGGCACATCAGTAAAAGCCGGCCATGCAACACATAGCCCTCCCATTAATTTGTGCAGACCAAATGAGGTGAAACCTTTTGATCCCGTGCTTCCTGTCAGCAGAGATGACTCGACCTGTTTATTCAAATAAGAAGCCTTAAGCAGTTGATTAAAGTGTGATATGCACTAAAGCCGAATCTCAGCATCCCACTCACACTAGCGCTCCGCCACAGCCTGCAGCTGCAGCGACAGTAAACAGAGCAAGGTAGCGCATGGGCAGCCAGCAGGGAATTATTCCACATCGCATCACATCCCTGAGCATACATGGCGCCCTCACACACCGAGGCATGAATTTAGTGTGCAAGCAAACGAGGTAGTCGCGATTTTTTTTAATCCCCCCCACACACACCCCCCACCCCCACTTTCTTGCAGCCATCATTCTCTGCGTCGGTGTGCAGCAGTGGAGAAGATTCAACGCACATTGCTACAGTAGGTATCATCATTTTTCGGGATCGAGACGATGGATGCGGGCTCCCCCGATTCTATTGCTGCAAATACGGCGTGCGGGCTCGATTTTTTATTCCAGACGCATCCGCATCTTCCATATGTTCCACTGTGTCTTTGAAAGGGACCTCTGGAGGAAATGAGAAGAAAGCTTTATTTTGATTCACGCCTGTCGCGATGGTGAGTAAAATGCATGACTGTGGGGTTTTTTGTGTGTTTTATTTTCCCTCTGCATCCTATGCCGGAGCTTCCACCTGATTCGGCAAATCCTCCCTGGCTGGATGGAAACGCAAAAATTGCGCAGAAAATGTCACAAATATGCACCCCTTCTCATTTTCCCTGGGGGTGCTTGATTGTACACTGCATTTTTTCATTTTTAATGGACTGAACAGTTAACACACTGCGTGGGGACATGGGTGTTTTTCTCCCATCAATGTGACTGGTATTTCCAACTCAACAAAATCAAAATACTATACCCTCCACGCTGCCATTTATATCCTTTGCGCAAAGAGGGGCTCTGTTAGTCACCGCTGGAAAATATTCCAGTGCATCTTTCCAATTGCCATCAACTTCAATGCGGTGTCACGCCGAAAGACAACCATTTTAAAGAATGCCTCCACTATAGCGTCACGTTTTGAGATGACCTTCAGTGCTCAGTGGCTGGAAATTAATTCTCACCTGAGAGTGTCCGTTTTCGGTCAGACGCTCCTTCCAGAAATCCAAATCGAAAGACGAGATGTACATTTTGGTGAACGTGCAGTTTTCCCTTTGCATACCTGTTACAAAAAAACCTTTTGGGGATTTCATGCATATCTGTGACTGATATTGCAAAAATATTGTGGCTGCGCCCCCCCCCCCTCCACTGCTCTTCAGCCACTTCAAACGTGGCCTCGCTGCAGACTACTCACCCATGCGGTGCTCTTTCTGTGTCCCAAATACATCACAATGCATTTAACAAAAGCCCAGCTATGCTTTTTTAAAATGTGAAGGAGCTGCATGAGTTTCTCTGTTGGTTCAGATATAAAGAGAGATAAAAAAAAAACAACAACACTGTGCTCCCTCTTATAATAATCACAGAAGAAACATTATAACTTAGTAGGCTTGATGTGATCACCGCAATACAGGTCACCCTCCCTCACATAAGGTGTTTTATATAAGTGACACCAGCACATGGTGACATGCACGGGATGCAGCCTCTGTTAACCAAAGAGCTTAACACTGCAGCTGACAGAGAACACGTTTGAGTGCCGTAAGAGGATTTTCCCTACATGAAAATGTATTGATACCATAAGCTTTTAAAAGGAGTCACACTCATTTGGCTCTTATCTCATTCCATCTCTGGCTCATGTTGCCTTTGGATGCGTATCCGTGTACCAAAGTCAAAGATTTTGTTGAAGCATTGATTAATGAGGCAAAGGCCAATATAAGGCCTATATATATATATATACATATATCACATTGCACACATGTGTGCAATGTGTTACTGATTTTGACATGCTTCAGGGATGCATGGAAGCGTTATTTCTGCGCTTGGCGTGTCGAGCTTGTGTGGCCTCTATGGCAAATGCAGGTGTGTTGAGCCCTAGAGAGCCCTTCTACTCTTCTCAGCCTTAAGATGGCAGCATTCTCTTACAGCACATAGTGAATGCCCTACACCAGTGCTTAGCTGGAAGCTTTCAGAAAACATCTAGGACTAGCTGACTATTAACTTTAACTTTTTTAGTTTTGTGTAACACCTTTGTTTGTGGAGATTAAGCTCATCTCTGCATATAGAGCGCACATAAAAGCTTCTTTTGTGGTTTTATGAAGTGGTTTGTAGCTCAGACAAAATAGGGAGACCACTCACTTTCACCTAAGACCTTTTTAAGACAATTAGCCAAGTGACAACATTATCCTCTTAAGTCCTGCCTCTCACTCACTCCCCACCTCCTATACCAAGAGGGCACACACTCCTCAAAAAGTTTCAGTTTTACCCAAACACTGAAACAGCCAAAATACCAAAATTCATTTCTCTGTTAAAGATTCTAGTTTGGCAGATACTGTAGGCCTAAAAGGTTTTACGTCAACTCTGCTAGTACTGCCAGTTATCCTTTCCACAGCCTTGGCAGCTGTAGGAGCATATTTAAGAGGACAGCCCAAGAGAAAAGCAGGTACAACTAGAATGCAAACAGTGCTGTGCTAGGATGCTTAACCGGACAGCCATATTCCAAACATCGCCTCCACATGGTTGCACCTGTAAATAAAACTAAACCTTTTTCAGATCTCAGGCAAGTGATTGAAATGACTGCCAGTGAGAGCATAGGGCATCACTGATTGACATATGACCTGATGGTAAATATGTCAGAGGGTTATCTAGGCAATCAGAGCCTGGAACGTCCACAGGCGACTCACTCCCAGTGTGTACGCACCTTAAGCGTTACATACAAACAGCCGCAACCCAAAAGGATTATTCAACCAAAGCTGCCAAATGCTAACCAAAAGGAGAAACAAATAATCCTAAATAAAAGTGATCATATGCAGTGGTTCCATACCACAACATGTTACTAACAGAGGGTTTAGCAATCTGTAAGAAGTAGTCCTTTGAGCACTTATTCAATGACTCCAACTAAGGGGTTTTCACCGGAAAACAAAAATTCAAAATCACAAAAAAATTTACACTAGAGATAAAAATGAGAGCCACCTAACGGAAAAGTCCAAAAGCAATACACTGTCACTACTAACTAGGCCAAAAAAGCAACTAAACTAGTTCATTAAGCCAAGTTTGAAATCAAACTCATTAAACCCATGAGCCGGCTCAAAGCTCGGACAAAATAGGGAGGCCAAACTGAAGAATGAATTCAAAAGAAATATAGAATGACTGGAGCAGTGATGTGGTGAGTGTGTGAATGCAGGTATGTGATGAAGGTTTTTGATGGAAAGAAAATTGAAAACAAAGCCTACACAATCTGGACCCCTGCCTGTGTGGAAGAAGAGAGCAAAGACTGTTAGCGGCAAGCCTTTTTAAATTTCGTGCTAATTGCCGCCAGGTACACTATCAAGTCTGCTGGCCGACTAAGGAGAGAACAGGCAGAGAGGAAGGGGTCATCGCAGTGCTTATATTTTTTTGCTTTTGTCTCTTTTCTAGCCTAATTGATTCTCTCTTATTCTCTCTCTCTTTGCTCATGTAAAGGAGGCATCATTAAGAAGACCTGTAAATTCAAGATCAAGCACAGTTCGTTAGATCATTAAGGATCATTATTATTCTGCCTAAGAGGAAAGAAGCTGCAACCCGCAATTTTTTTTCCTATGAGCACTGAATCACAAAGGAGGTCGATCCGAACTTCGATCCGATGTAGGAGCTGTTCCCTTAAATTCCCACTACTCTTCCTTCTACTCTTGCTTGGATTTCAGCATTCAGTAAAATCCACCAGGTTTGTACAGCAATGTTGGGTAGAAGGCGTCACATCTTTATTTACGAGCACCGATGCAAACTATTGCCTTAAACACAGTAGAGTATATATTCATTCAACTGAGTATTTAAAGGCACAGATGCTGTTCAGAGTCAAAGATCCAGTAGACATTATGACATGGTGGTAGTATGATCTGTCTTAATGTCATATCGTGCTGACATTGATATTATTGAGTTTTTTCTCTTTGGTTTGCCCTTTTAGGACAGAGTATGCCATCTGCACCTTTTCACAGAATCCTGCGACCCCTTCTGCTTGGTACTTTTATACTGGGATGCTTTGTGACTCTGTTTTTGATGTATTTTAAACCATCTACAAGCTGGTTATCAGGTCCTGTAGAGTCAACAGTATCAACAGACCGGGTCAAGAACCTTTTCTCCACCAAGAGCGATAAAAACGTCACCACTGTGCTGATCTGGCTCTGGCCCTTCGGACAAACATACGACCTGAGCGTCTGCAGCTCTCTCTTCAGTATTGATGGCTGCTTCATCACAGCAGACAGGAACTTCTACAATAAGTCGGATGGGGTCGTCATCCATCACCGAGACATCAGCACTGACCTGTCCAATCTGCCGCCACTCCAGCGCCCATCATTCCAGAAGTGGATATGGATGAACTTTGAGTCACCGTCACATTCATCCCAGTTGGCTGGGATAGAGAACATGTTCAATCTGACTCTCAATTACCGTCAGGATGCTGACATTGAAGTGCCTTATGGGTCCATCGTAGCAGCAGAGGGGGAGGAGGATTTTGTACCGCCCAGCAAAAACAAGATGATCTGCTGGATTGTGAGCAACTGGAACCAGGACCATGTGCGGGTAAAATATTACAATGAGCTGTACAAACACATTGAGGTTCACGCATATGGACAAGCCTTTGGGGAGTACATCTCTGATCAAGACTACTTCCCCACCATCGCCAGCTGCAAGTTCTATCTGGCGTTTGAGAACTCCATTCACAAGGACTACATTACTGAGAAACTGTACAACCCGCTCTCAGTGGGGACAGTGCCAGTGGTTCTTGGCCCGGCAAGGCAGAATTACGAGAACTTTATCCAGGGAGATGCCTTCATTCATGTGGATGACTTCAGCTCGCCCAAGGAACTGGCTGATTACCTGCTGCTCCTGGACAAGAACGAGGAAATGTACCTCAGGTACTTTGAGTGGCGGCGACACTTTAAAGTAAAGAAGGCCTATTTTTGGGCAGAGCACACATGCCTCGCTTGTGATTATTTGCGTAGGCACAAGGAATACAAGGCATTTAATAACCTTGACAAGTGGTACTGGGGTGGCTAGAGATTTGAAGGGCTGTACGGTTCTTGTTATGTTGTTGAAGGCAGTGCTTTAAGATTTTTGTCCTTCGGTTAACACGAAGGTTCATTGCTGTTCCATCCTGAGCAGCTGAATGGTGTTTTTCTATTGGTTCAGAGGCCCAATAATTTTTAGAATTTCAGTTGCTGTCAAATTTTGCTAAGCCTTACTTTGCCTTTTTGAGTTTTTAAATTATAATTTTGTATTTATTTTTTATGATTTACATGTGCACTACATTTTTTTTATTATTTCCAACCATGTTTTGCTTAACATGACCCCATCGGCTGCTATTTTTTTATGATTTTGTTTTATTTTTTGTTAGTGTGATTGCATGATTGTATAAATGTTCCTAACATTCATGATGCAAGGTTGTTGTTTTTATTATTTTATTTCTTAAAAAAATCATAAAGTGGCACACAGCAGACATTGTAAAAATGTTGGCTGCACATAAAAGTGAAAATATTTAAGTTAAAAAATTTTAAATGAGGCATTATATGATTAAAAAAACCAATCTCATCTGTGCTAGTGATGAAGTCACCTATGCATTGTTTACTACACTCCAATGTGAAAATGGTTCAATAGGGTCATGTACATACTGTGTATTTTTGGAATTAATGTAGCTACTTTCTTTTTCATATTTTTGTAAGTTTGCATTTGCACTGCTAATCAAACTGTTACTTATCTTCACATACCTACACTAAGACAGATGGTCATTATTTATGTGTCGATTGCATTTGGCGGTCTTTACCCTGGTGGTGTCCGACAGAAGAGATCACTGCTCTGTGAGAGGGAGTTTACTATTTATTTAATATTGCTGTGAATCGTTTATCGTCTCTTGCAATTTTGTCACGGTGTTTTGGATACCATGTGGATGATGATAGCACAGCACAGAGCCATTGTACTGCAATATGAAACTCCCACGCACCGCCTCGCATTGCGTTTTAATTTGAAAAGTCTGTCATTTTTGACCGACTGCAGTAAAAAGAAAAGAGCACCAAATGAACACACAACATAACCATTTGATTAAGCTATTTACTTGAGTGCTGTATTCTCGTCCCACATTTTGACCTCAGATGTATGCACTGGTATTTCTTTCATGGTTTTGGGCAGACTTGTCACTTGGGTGATCCACATTTTTGTCATACTCATCATACGTCAGTGTTGTTCGGGAGTAACCATTTGCATGTGAAAAATGTGATTGTGGATTTTTTTTTCACACTCTTCACCACACCCTCAAGATCACACTACAAAAAGACAGCTCAGTATCTGTAGATATCGCATTGCATTCAGATGTCGTCGGAACAGCTAATTCACTGAGCAATGCATTGCAACAGCACTCAGCAGCTATTAACAGAGTTTATGTTTTTTAACAGAAAGTACTGTACAAGTTCTTGTCAACATTTTATGCAAGATGAGCTTCTGTGTCAAAGTATAGACCCTGTGAGGTTGTCAGATTAATATTTCTTCAATTTCAAAGGGACCATTTATGTAAAATAGGATGAAACCAATTATTTTCTTATGGAGTATGGTTCCAAATGCCATAGTGAACTCTGTATATAAGCGTTGTAGTGAACTGAAGCAGAAATTGGATCAAACCAGCCCACGAACACAAATCATTCCTTTATGTCCAGCAGACAGAGGGAACTCCAGCAGAGTTGTATATATTTTTCATGTTAAATCTCTTTATATCATACAGTTGTTGTCTGGAAGTGACTGTGACTGCGCTGTACCTTTGTAAGTAATGCCGGGTGCTTCGAACGGTTGTGGATGGAGTTGAATGGAGAGACGCTTGAAAAAGGATTAACAGCATCAGAAATGACGCTTTTTCTCTTGTGAGACGGACATTTTCATCAAGGGAGGCACTTTTACATTCAAGGAGGTTTTTTTTTTTGTTCGTTTTTGTATTTGGTGGTAATCCTGTTGGCATGACCTAATTGAAAAAAAGTTGTGCCAAAATGCAGCAGAAATACAGCACTTTCATTCATGTCGAGTTGTGTGACTCACTGTGCCGGTGGTCGTCTTAGATGAAGCTATTGTGAATTTATAAACTGTCCTCCAAGACCTCGGCCCGTCCCACAGGTTAACTATGAAACTGCCAGTCATGGTTTCATATTGTACAGTCCAATATCATGTATGAAAACAAAAAAGCTTTCTTGTCCAATGTGGTTGGTGACTTTAAGAAACAAAAGTTTATTTTTTTAATTTGATCTTCTTTTAGGGTGGTGTCTGTCTCCTCCATCGTCTCTCTCTCTCTCTTTCTTTCTTTTTTTGCACAAAAACAAAGACAAGGAGCTGCAGCTTCTCTGTCCTCCTGCCTGAGTCTGTGAGTGGGTCACTGCTGCACCAGAGAGGGATTCTCTAGATGCTGTATGACCTGGTTAAAAAAAAAAAAAGAAGAAAAAAAAGCTGTATCCTAGGTGGGATGTTGTTTCTCCACAAATGCTCATTTGATGCCAGTTCACTAAAACAATCAGTGAGTCAATCAGTACTTTTATTTTATTTTTTTGCCAAATCATTGTATTTTGCCAAATGTTGTTTAACTGTATATGTCTGATAGTGTCAAAATGAAAATAAAAATATGGACAAATGAGCAAATATTAGTAAAGTATACAGTGTTGTGTTTTGTTTTTGGTTTTTTTTGTAAAGAGACGCCTGATAGTGTATTAAATGACACAGGGTGGCTGGACGATGCTGAAACTGTGTGCAAAAACTCATATGATGCTTGGGTTTACATATTTGGAATTCCCCTTGGTATTCTCTCTCTCTCTCTCTCTCTCTCTCACTATATATATATATAT
>VUQK01028353.1:69906-91161 GCA_015106715.1 Bujurquina vittata | reverse complement strand
TTCATGACTGAAACAGAAATGAGGAATGAGCTCATAAACAGAGCAGAAAAGCAAAACAGAGACAGTCAGTGTAACTTGGTTACTATACCGTTTTATAAAGTTCAGTGTGTAGTCAATAAATCAGCAGACTGAATTGCCCTGGACCCTGGACAGGTCGCCAGTTTGTCGCAGGGCTAACACACGTCCATTCAAACCTGCGGGCAATCATCAATCACCAGTCATCAATTAACCTAACCCCACTAAGTGCATGTCTTGGGACTGTGGGAGGAAAGTACTCAGAGAAAGCCCACACAGAACATCCAAACTCTTGGGAATAATATTTCAAATACGCTGAGTGGGCCATTTTTCTTGCTATTTAGTGATAACAGCGGTTTATCTGATATTTTGTCATTTCCTATTGCAGCTGCTGTTGACTAGAGTTAGAGCATTCAAAGAAGTTTCAGCAGAACTAAACATGGCCTACCTGTCACGTACTCACCTCTCTTTAATCTAAAATATTTCTCTGGGGGCAAATTTTGTTTTTATTGATTATTGAAGGCAAAATAAATAAAAGCAGCCCTGCAGCAACAATTTATATGTGATGTTACATATTAAAAATGAGAAAAATAGTGATCCAAGTTTAATATTTTTGCTTTTTTAAGCTGTTTGTAAGCTTTTAAGGTTTTATTTATCTATTTTAGAACTCTATTCACTTGTTTTCATTACATCTAAATTGCCTGAAATTTATTTTTCTATATGTTTCACTGCGTCGATCCAAAATCAAGAAGGCATTGTAAAAAAAAAAAATGTAGCAAAAATAACTGGTCGGTAATCAAAGACGTTTTTATTATTTTGAGATGTGTCAAGAAGAACATGAGTGAGTTAAAATGTAATGTCCTGTATTTCTTCCTTTAAAACATTTTTTTTTTGGCCTTGGAACTGGCTGGATTAGAAGTTGCCACTTCACTGGTTCTACATAATAACCACCCTCAACCCCACTGCACCTCCCCCATTGCTGAAAAACATGTATTGATCCCTGTAGGGAATGCCCTTCTGTCAGTGTAAATAATAGTGTTACACCAAGTCTAATATGGACCAAATCACAGATTTTAAAAGCATAAGCACACCATAACATCATAATATACTGTATATGTAGTTAGTGACATTAAATCAAAATGATTTTCTTTCTTTCTCTCTTTCTTTCTTTCTTTCTTTCTTTCTTTCTTTCTTTCTTTCTTTCTTTCTTTCTTTCTTTCTTTCTTTCTTTCTTTCTTTCTTTCTTTCTTTCTTTCTTTCTTTCTGCAAACAACCTAAAATATTTTTGTAATTTAAATAAAAAATGCATATAGACAGACAACCTCTCTATTTTCATTTTTGATCAGCCTTAGTCAGGAATGGATCAGGTGACCCTGAACCCTCTCTTAGTTATGTTGCAATGGAGTATTTACCTCTTTTATACCCCACTGTGCATTTACTCATCATTTATTATTAATCTCTGGTCTTCCACAATGTGTCTTGTCCTCTCTCTCTCCCCTCAGTCCTAACTGGCTGCGGCTGATGGCCTCCTCTCCCTGAGCCTGGTTCTGCTGGATGTTTCTTCCTGTTAAAAAGGAGTTTTTCGTTCGCACTGTTATCAAGTACTTGCTCATAGGGGTCATTTTGATTTTTGGCTTTTCTCTGTGTTATTGTAGGGTCTTACCTTACAATATTAAGCACCTTGAGGTGACGTGATTTGGTGCTATATAAATAAATTTGAAATGAAATGAAATGAAAGTGTATATTCCATGTGTATATTAGAATGATAGAATGAATGATGTGAATGATGAAGTGTAAAATAACATTTAGCAACTTTTACTATAAAATAACTTTTTATAGTACTTTAAATGTATTTTGATGGTGCACACACTTTTAGTATGGATAAGGCTACCTTTTTCCTTTCCTAATACTTGTCCCTAATGCCTGACTTTGTACACTGTAACTTACTTTGTGTATGATTTCCTGTCACTTTGCAAAACTATGTCACACCACCAACTATGAGCCTTCAGGTAGCTACAAGGAGAGGCTCAGTATTCCCAGTGTGGACATTATGACAGAGGAGAAGAATCTGAAAGTAATGTTGACAGGAATGCAATGCAGAAAAAAAGAGGCTTGAAAACTATGCTATGCTGGCCTTCTTGCTGTTATGCAAGATCAGCTGCCTTGTTACATTTTGTGTTGTTGCCCTTGTTTGATATTTGGGGAAGTCAAGGTACAATTTGTGTTTATGAGACTGCATTTAAGGTGCAACAGTGGATCACACTCCAAAAGTGTACTTTGCCCAGTTATAAAAACACCAATAAGAAGACTTTAAGCCTTATGCATTTAACAATTAATACTGGGATTATCTTACCTAGATACACTATATTGCCAAAAATATTCACTCATCCATCCGGATCACTGAATTCAGGATGCCACCTGTGCAACAAGTTCAGTCGTGAAATTTTCTCTCTACTAAATAATCTACAGTCAACCGTTAGTGGTATTAAAACAAAGTGGAAACGATTGGGAATGACACCAACTCAGCCACGAACTAGTAGGCCACGTAAAATCATATAGCCGGGTCAGTGGATGCTGAGGCACATAGTGCACAGAGGTCGCCAACTTTCTGCAGAGTCAATCATTACAGACCTCCAAACTTCATGTGGCCTTCAGATTAGCTCAGGAACAGTAGAGAGCTTGATGGAATGGGTTTCCAGGTCAGATGCAGTGGTGTAAAGCATGCCATGACTGGACTCTAAAGCAGTGGAGACGTGTTCTCTGGAGTGACGAATAATGCTTCTGGAAATTCAATGGAAGAGTCTGGGTTTGACGATTGCCAGAGCGGTACTTTTATGACGGCACTGTACCAAGTGTAAAGTTTGGTGGAGGGGGGATTGTGGTGTGGGGGTGTTTATCGGGAGTTGAGCTCAGCACCTTAGTTCCAGTGAAAGGAACTCTTAATGCTTCACCATACCAAGGCATTTTGGACAACTTCAAGCTCAAGAACGTGACTGTCAACCCGAGAGATCACTTTTGGGATGAATTAGAGCGGAGACTAAGAGTCAGGCCTTCTCATCCAAAATGTGACCTCATAAATGCTCTTCTGGAAGAATGGTCAAAAATTCCCACAAACACTCCTAAACCTTGTGGAAAGCCTTTCCAGAAAAGTTGAAGCTGTTATAGCTGCAAAGGGTGGACCAACTTCATATAAAACCCTATGGATTAAGAATGAGATGTCACTCAAGTTAATTTGCCTGTAAAGGCAGATGAGTGAATACTTTTTAGCATTATAGCATACCTTATTTATGAGTAAGTTAACACTAGAAGAAAATACATTTCTATCACTAGGATATCCTTTTTGGCTCCCAAAAATAGTTTTTTAGTTTGAAATAAACAAAGAGAATGATGTTTATACTCAATAAGTACACAGCGACTTGTTAATCATAATAATGAATAGTTATAACTGGCAATAATAAAACAGAATTTCAATGTAATCTTATCCATTCAAATTCAAAATATTAATTAGATATTCAAAACATAAAATAAAACAAAATAATCAGTAGAAGCTCATAAATTACTGAGCAACTCATGGCTGAAAAATAATATATCAGGAATCAAGCTAGAAATATGGTGACAACTGTACAATTCTTCAACAATAGTGGAAGGCATTAAGCTTCCGTGGAATGTTACTTGTTAAGGTGTTACTTGTACTGATTCCTATTTTGGAATGTAAAATCATAAAGTACACCTACTTTAAGTATATTGAGATTAGCTTTATATTTTTTTTCTTTTGTCTGTCTACTAAAGAAAATATTCTACTTTTTTTATTACCAAACTAAACATATAAGTTTCATACATTCTTATTATGTATCCACTGCAGCAGCTAATGATATGCCACTGAATGCCTCTGCCTGCCAGGATAGGTACATCTCAGTGGCGCTTAGGGACTGATGGTAGGAGTGATGGCACTGCCACTGAGAAAAGGATCCCCAGAGGTATTTTCAGGGGAATGTGCTGTGGACAGCAGAATGGCCTCCATTGCCTCAGGGATATAAAAAGAAGAGAAAACATGAGATACATTTCTGAACCAGTCAATGATTGTGTCTGCAGTCAAGGGGCTATCTGAGAAAAGAAATGAAAGTTAGCACTTAGGAAACAGCAGAGGTACTTGAAATGCAGCTATATTGTATCTCAGAAGCTACAACAGCAGATTAAACCTTTTAAATCATGATGTAATTAGAATTAGTTGTCAAGAGAAATAAAGGTATAAATCTTTATTTAAATGGCTGTAAATTAAAGTTGTGAAATGGCAGCAACAGAGGAGGATTAGTTCCAAACACCATGTTGTGGCAACATAGAGGTTTCTTCCTGTTAAAAGGGAGCTTTTCCTTCCCCCTGTCATCAAGTGCTTGCTCATAGGTGAGTCATTTTGATTGTTGGGTATTCTCTGTATCATTGTAGGGTCTTTACATTACAGAATAAAGC
Source organism: Bujurquina vittata (assembly GCA_015106715.1). Taxonomy (NCBI): domain Eukaryota; kingdom Metazoa; phylum Chordata; class Actinopteri; order Cichliformes; family Cichlidae; genus Bujurquina; species Bujurquina vittata. The sequence goes on along the minus strand of VUQK01028353.1, from coordinate 86,679 downwards.
GCCTTGAGGTGTTGTTATTTGGCACCATATAAATAAAAGTGAATCGAATTCGACACCAAAGGTCTAACAGATGCCATAATTCCTTAGATGCTGGACAATACATGTGGAATGGTGCTGCCAGTCGAAAGGTAGCATGAAAATGATGGCACGGACAAAACGTATTAAACAGCTAAAACTTATTTAAGCTCCCCAAGACAGGCATCTGGACTCAATTCAGTGTGGAGATCAGGTTTTAACTTGAATGACTTCACAATGTTTAGACTGTTTCTTGCCATTATTACTGGCATATGAGACAGCTGGCATATGTGGTTTTAATGATCCACAAACATTCACAAATGTTAATGTTATTGTGTTTGGGCTTTCATAGCCTTACTGTGAAGTGGCTGCTGATTGAAAGTTGTTGCATGTGTGTGTGTGTGTGTGTGTGTGTGTGATCATGTGTGTATGTGCATTAGCACATTGTGTACTGACCATCATTGTCTTTGCTTAACTTAGGAACACTGATTTTTTTAAGTGACTTCATTATGGTACTTTTTGTGTTACCTTTGGGGACTACTCTGTGGCCAAAACATACAGTACATAAGGCTGTAGAATGGAAATGAAGTGGCATTTATAAGGTACTTTGCTAGTCTTACTGGCCACTCAAAGCTCTTCAGACTATGTGCCACATTTAAACATACATTCACAGAGCACTGTATTCTATATACTTCAAGCACTTTATCTACTTCACATTCATGGCCAATTTAAAATCCCCATTTAACCCAGCATCCATGCCTTTGGAATTTGGGAGGAAACTGGAGTACCTGGAGTAAACCCATACATGCACAGGGAGACTATGCCCAGCAAGGGATTAAACCAGGAACCTTGTTGCAGTGAAGTGGAAGGCAGATTTTATCCTTAAATATACGGCATCATATTTTATGTGCTTTTTCATTTGTTTAGGCATTACCTCAAATTTTAATGTACTGTCAACAGCAAATTTAAAACCACAAATACAAGTTCGCCAAAAAAAAGGAAGAAAAAGAAAGAAAAAGCTGTCCAAATCTACAGAAGTGCAGTCTGGTGGAGCAGTTTGCAACTGCATACTGTATTCATATTGTATCAGTGAGTGGAAACCTTTTCACCCACACAACATAACAGTAGGTCACGGTTGCATGTAAAATCTATGCAAATGCACTGCTCACTCAGAATACATAATTAATAGAGAGCAATTAAAATGTGACTATGAAATGATATGTGTTAGGATACACAGCTTGTTTTCAGCCAGTGGCAGGAGGGAGGCCTAATTTCTGAAGCTTTTGGTTATTAAATAAAGCATGAGCAGCTGTGACTTGTACACTTATCACCTTGTAATGTTCTATAACTGAGGAGATCTGGACTTCTGATATATGCCACTATATGTAGACCCTTTTACAGGTTTTGCCTTAGACACGAAAAAGAGATTAATGAGATGGCCGCACCATTGGACATCTAATGTTTGTCCACTATAACAAGCTTTCTGACCTTCAAAAACAGAAGTGTGCTTGGGAGCTAAGATCGAGTGCCTTTCCTTACATTTTTCTCCTTCTTCTCCCATTCAGCCCACATGAAGTAATTGCACAGATTGAATTTCATGCAGTATTTTGGCTAGAATTTTACCCGAGGACATCCCGTTTCCTATTAAACCCTATTGATTACTTACCTACACCTTAACAAACCACTTTGAAACATATACACGTAGACATATGCATGCACTCATACACAGAAATGTGAGCACACGCTTCCTTGTATCAACAAGAGACTTTTACAGGCAGAATGTAAATTAGCAAATCCCAAAGGTAATTAAAAACCAAGGCCCTAACTTATTGCATGAAGCCTATCTGGCTAACAAACACCTGTGCTGTTGCATTAGAAAGCTTTTATTTGTATATCTTAATGGAGTGCAACTCTCTTTAGTTAATTTAAAGATCATATATTCAATTTCCATCTGTGCATGCATTGTAGTGATTATAATTTAAAAGGTGATATTCAGTTCAAAAGACAAATTTCCAAATGTAGGGTTTGTGAGGAGAATGTCACATTAAAAAAACAAATATGTAATATATTCAATGACATAAAATGGGCAGAAAGAACATTTCAGCCTAATAGAGTAATGTAAAAAGAGTGAGTCAACTGAAAACTGAAACAATAGGAAAGAAAATAAACCACTTATTCAAAAAACCTTGTGTAGGTGTAACATACTTGGAAAGAGTAAGATAACCCTGAGCTTCAGAGGCCAGTAATGTCCCATTTAGCAAGATAACTTAGTGTTGCCTCTTTTTTATAATTGCCAACCAATGCAAAATTATTTTGGCTGCAAACTTATTTATTTATTTATTTATTTGCAGGTACTGCCTTTTTCAACAACGTGTGTGAGATTCAAATCTAGGCTTTGTTTAGTCCATTACATTACCATCCTTTTTTTCCTCATCAAGCAATTTCTTTGTAAATTTGGTGGTATGTCAGGATCCATGTGTGGTTCATCTACATCTTTTGGACCTATATTCCAACATTATCTGCAAATATCTGGCTGCAGGTCTCTTAGGCAATGCCAATCCAAAACATTTCTGACAGCATCCTTCACAGTTAATACAAGGTTCTTCTCTCAAAAAGCTGTCTTTAGTGTGTGTCAAACATGTCCAAGGTAAATGTTTCTAGACAACTTCATCTTCGATTTGCTTGTCAAAAGCACAGTAAATCAAAAGGCCTGGGGCCAGATGCAAAGTTAGAAATGTACATATGCATTATTTTCATTGTTTTAGAATTTAGAGGGTATCTCATTCTTAGTGATATTCTATAGTCATGCATAAACTGATTTATTTTCCCAATCAGTGAATGTAGACACTACAATTAAGACACAAGACCTAAAGGGCATTTTACAGAATCTCAAAGTGTGTCAGTCATTGGAGGAGTGGTGAAAAGGAAATGTCCTTTATTTAGTGGTCTCAGCTCAGAAAAAAACAAACAGAAAAAAAACTACAGGAAAAAAATAAAAGATGCTATCAGCTCTGTAGAGCCTAAGCAAAGGGCTCTTGTCTAGGGGAAAAAAATGGTCTACAAGTGAGACCAAAAACAAATAGCAATTAAAAGAACACAAAAGAAGGAAAGAAGAAAATTATGCATTGCTAATACAAAAACAAAATTCATGGTTTTTGTGCATACTCATAACTTACACATTCAATCCTAATGGAAGACTCGTCACTACTAAAACCTGGAATTCATTTCAAAGAAAATTTCATTTTATTTTACCTTTGCATATTTTTTGAAAGTGATAAAAGATCACTTTGAGTGCCTGACAGGTGCAGCCACCTGCTCCCTCAGAACATGTGTCAAATGCAGAGAATGATTTCACATTTATAAGATTTAAGACAAGGAATGGAACCTTAATACCAGTTAAATAATAATACATTATTATTAATGAAATGACAACTGGATTCAGCTTCTACAGGATACACAGCAGGAGGAGACATGGGGACAAAGTAGTCAGAAAATAGAATACCATATAGAATATAAAATGAAGGTGTGTGCGCTTTATGTGTGTGAGGGAGTGCTTGGGTGGATGTGTGGAGCTCTATTTAGTCCAAAATATGACATTAAACATGTGTTTTCATTAGTAACAAAATACAATACATCAAAACTATTTTCAAGCATGCTGTAAGAGACTGATATTCTACTCCACTACAGATAAATACAGCCAAAGTGTGCAAAGGGTACTAAACATCCATGTATATGAATATGTTTTGGTAGTGACATGAAAGCATGTGACAGCTTTTATGACATATGCTTCTCAACTTCATGACAAGAACACAACATTAATTTGAATGTTTAATGTAAACTTCCCTTTAGAATAAATAAAAAACTAAAAATACAATAAGATTAAAAATAAAATAATAATTTAAATCATATTTTAATTTATTTAAATTTAGATGTTAGAGTCTGGGATAGCCGTCAAGAGAAAGACACATAAAAAGGAGGATTTTATATATATTTATTTTAGTACTATCTGATCTAATGCTTTGGGATTAAATAGTTCATAACACGATATTAATAAATATTAAGGGTATGAATCTTTAATATTTTTTTTATGTTTTTAAGTATGGGACTGCAGTTTGAACCATTTTAGTAGAATCACCCTCTTACATTTCAATGACAAACTGTAGATTTGCTCTAGTGTTCTTTTTGAGCCGATTCTTTCTGATTGTAGCAGCATGCACTTTGAGACCAACAGTAGTGTGCTACCTGGAACTCTTGTGATGAAATTTTGAGATCTTTAGAGACTTCTTTTTGTATCAAATTGTTTGCTCTTGGCCTTGAACAAGCTAGCATGGCCAGTCCCAGACAAACTGGAAATTGGCTACTTAGAATGATTTGGAGTTCTTTTTAAATCCCTCACTAGATTCACTGCTATCAGCAAGCTGTTTTTCTGAAGCCCCTAGAGAGCTGATGATGGTAAGCTCCACTTTATTAGCAATAGCAGAACCTATTTTAGAATCCTAAATAAAGTTTAAACTGTCCCTTCTAATCACTGGTAGTTAATGGAAATCATGATGCTAATTTTCAGAATTTATAAACATGATAAATATAGGGACCTGTTTTATGTTTTGTTTTTTCTTTTGTTTTTCTATCGCCTTTAAAGAGAGGGCCAAGTGGTTGCATAAATAAATATTAAAAAAAATAATTCAATTTCCCTGTGGTGTATTTGCATTTTCACATAGACAGTAGCTATTACAGCTTTTGAGTTTATTCCAAAATCAGTGCTTTTATAGAAGACTGTCAACGATACTTCCTTGTTAATCCTACTTGGGATGCAGTAGTTCATCTGGTGTGTTTTCTGTATTCCATGTTGCAGAGACTTGTAGTAAGTATTGTTCTATTTACACTACAGGGGGCTGATTAGACTCACTTTAGTATTCATGTACGTGTTTGGGCAAAGATTTTTATCCACCATGCATTTAAAAGTATATGCACATGGTCACTCATATTAGTCCTGAATGTAGTACAGTACAGGAACCTGCAGCAGTTGACTGTTCTTACTGTTAATATTTATTTCCACAACTGGCAGCCTGTTTTATTGAAACATGCATACATCCATTTAAATGCTGTATCTATGGCAAAATCAGCATTTGTACAAGTCTAACAAGCTTGAAAGTCAATATTTGGTATGACCACCTTTATTCTTCAACATAGCCTGAAGGCTCTGAGGCAGCTCTCTAGTCATTTCTTTAAGTAGTCTTCATGAATAGTTCTCCAGGCTTCTTGAAAGACATCCAAAGCTCTTCTGTTACTGTTTCAGTAATGTTGTGGTCTGGCTTCTGAAGAGGCCAGTGCATGACTACTTTTATTGAGTATGTTTTTCTATCCAGGTATGTTTTTAACTGCACTGGCAGTGTGTTTGGGATTATTGTCATGCTGAAAAATGAAGCTGCTGACAATCACATGGATTCCAGATGGTGGATCAAAATCTGACGGTGCATTTCTGTGTTCATTCCAGTAAGTTTGGCAAGATCCCTCACACCAGTGGTTAAAATGCAGCCCCAAACCATGATAGAGCCTCTGACCTCTTTAACAGATGGCTATAGACACTCACTATTGTACCTCTCTCCAGCCCTCCGACGCACATACTGACATTGATTTGAGCCAAAACGTTCAAATTTGGATTCATCACTCCAAAACACCTGTTGCCACTGGTTTTGGGTCCGTGTTGAGATATGGCACATTCCTAGCTAATAGCTCTTTAGGAATTATCTTATTGGTGGAAAAATAATATTTTATGCCTGTCAAATTGTGTTATCTTTGGCAAGTATCTAAAGGTAAAATTTAACACTGGTTCTTTGCAAAGTTGTCTGTTATTTAAAAACACAACACTGGGTCATCCCTTGCATTAGGTGCCTTTTTTTATGCTTGAATGATTCATAGGTCAGTGTTAAGTGGCATGACAAGCAAATGAAGCATTGAGCATGTAGAAGAACTGAACTGAAAATTAGTGTAAAAAACAGCCAATGTGAAAGACCTTCAAAACGTATCACTCTAGACCACTTTTAAACCAACAAAGTCTGGCTCCTTGGAAGCAAAATAGAAAGAAATGAGGGTTGGCTGAAGACTTTTGAACAGTACTATAAATAAAGTACTGGTGATGTCCAGATTGTACTCCACCTGTTGCCCTGTAACAGCTGGGATAGGCTCCAGCTAATATAAAACATTGAATTGGAATAACAGTTAAGAAAATGGATGAATGGAATTTGTTGTGGCATTTATGAAAAAAAAATTATTTAAATGTCTAAAAATGTTGTAGTCATTGACATTCAAGCAATTCAAATCAAGTGGCAAAGTATTTATTTTGTGAAGCAACACTGGTCATTTACAGATAGCTAAGACTAGAGTCACAGTTTGCAAGAGAAGTTTAGACCTTGAAGCTCTAAAGCACAGACTACAGACCAGTATGAATTTTAAACTGCTGGCTTGTTTATGGGAAATAGAAAGCACAGAAATATACATGCAGTTTTCAATGCACGTTAATTTAAGCTTCAAAATTCAGGTTTACTTTCAATCTTTGAGTTAACAAATTACCGTATATTAGTTCCTTTAGGGCTAACCTAGATGTCGTTTAGCTGTTGTCCAAATTCTCTGATCAATAATTAGTCAACTCATTTCTAATATCTCAGTTTAATTTTAGTTTTATTATTGTCATAGTATTTCAGCCAGAAAGAATACTCTCAAATGTGCACCGACAGAAGGTGAGCATTTTCGAATCCACACCAAACCTCCTCAGCCACCACACAAATAAGAACCACTCTTATTGCTTGTGTCACGACATCCACGTGATGTGACCAGCTCAGATCCTCAATGATGTTGATCCCCAGGAACCTGAAGCAGCTGACTCTCTCCACCTCTGTCTCACTGATGTGAATGGGGTGTGCTCTCCTCCCTGCAGTCCTTTGTAGTCCCCGATGAGCTCATTGGTCTTGCTGACGTTAAGCAGCAGGTTGTTGTCCTAACACCATGATGTCAGGGCTCTCACCTCTTCTCTGGAAGCAGAATCATCTCTATCTGAATTGCAGCCAATGATGGTGTCGTCTGCAAATTTAGCGATTGTGTTGGAGTCATGTTAGTTTAGTTAATTAAATTTATTTAGGTCTGATTCAATTCACCCAACACGTTCCCTCACTAGACCTGCAGAGTGACTGGTTAGAAATACTCAAAAAAATCAATTGTACACAGATTTACAGAGAAAATCATTTGAATTCACAATCTATTGTGTAATCAGTTCTTGGGTTAAGTCCATGCCGTGCTGCAGTAACAGAGATTATGGTGTTGTCCTACCACAGTTTAGAAGTGTGAATTTTTCCATATTCTAGACACACGAGAAAAAACTCCCAACTGGGATCTTGGAAATTCTGACACAGGGTTAGATTTCTTATCTCTGGAATGTAAGTTGATACAGCAGGAACACAAGGCTCCAGTGGAAGCTCAGATCTCCAAGGGGTGGCTCACCATTGCATTTTAACAGTCTCAGGTTCTTTGTCTCAGGTTTTCATTCCCAAGATCTCCACTCAGCTAAAAACCTACCCTGTTGTGCTACAGTTCATTCCCGGCATTACCAAACTGCATCCTGTAACGGTGGCAGTAACAGTCACCATGCTTATTAGGCCATGGGAATAAAAGTAATAGATTACTGTCCAGATTACTGAAAACCTATATGAGGCTTTATTTCATTATACATTATTCATTATTTTAAAAATAAATGGCGATTGAAGACTAGTATAATAGTACAAGGGAATGAAGAGCTTAAAGTATTATCTAGCATCTATGGGTATTCCCGACATGCTACATATAGATAGACATTTATTTTGTAGACATGGTAGAAGCCATTTTCTTTCAACAATGTGCTAATTCAAACATTAGGAGTAGAAAGTGCTCGGGTGAAGCTACAGTAGCAAAAATAGGCCTGTATACAACCACTAAATAAACAAAATTTTAACAACTTGAAAGATATCACAACCCATATGTAAACAAATCAACTTAGTCCACGGCCCAGTGAAAACAATAACGTTTTGATGCGTTTTGCCCTGTCGTTTACACTAAAGTGGCGTTTCATATCCCTGGAAACAACAGAAATTGAAAATGGGTTCTCTGTGTAACCAGCTAAAATAAAAGGCTGCAGGCAGGCCCTTCACTGGGGGTATGTTTCATCATTGGGATCAACTTCCTCAAGGTATTGGCTTGTAGCCACAGGCATTGTGGCCAAAAAAAAAAAGTCAAAAAATCCTAGCCTTTTGCCTTAAATAATTGAGGCAACATCAGCATCCATATCATATATGCAACGAGCTTGCTGATTGGCAACCGATCACATAATCTAACCAAAATTGGCATCAATTATCAGGGACGCTCACATTTTAGGTTATAGTATGTATTCACAGATATAAGAAAAAAGGCTGTAGACTACATTTTGCTGTGCCTGACCAGGACAGCAGATAGATTTTTTTTTTTCAAATAATGAATTTAGATAAGCAATTTAGATATGCGTTTGGTGGACAGTAATCTAATACTTTCATTCCCACGGCCTTAGTATGGCCTAAAGACATCTGTGCAAATAGATGGAAAATGTTGGCTTACACAGAAATGAATATAAAATACACAATATAAAACACAATTACCAGGTCTCATCTTAGCTATTTCTGGTTTTCACAGGACACTGTTGAAGCCACCAATAGCAAGCTAACTGACAGCAAAGAAAACAGCTTTGACTCACCAAATTTAAACATGATTGAAACAGATTTTAGCCACAAGGGCCAACGTTGGACACCATCACTCTCAAAGACTGAAAAACAACAACAGAAATGAAACGCTGCAAAATCTAATTCATATTAGATCATTTTAACATGGGTTGCACTTGGCTCTCTTTTTCTAGTATGATGGCAACAAGTGAGTGGCAGGCATTATATAAAAATACACATTAAATTGAACACTATGATTATATGGAAATATTTCTATAAAATGTACAAGATATGTTCAGAAATTTTGAACAGTGTTTGTATTAACTGAGTTAAAAGAAAACAATGTTTTTTATATACATTCTTTGATTGTAAATTCACTTTTTGTTTGCCTCAGTGCACACCATGATGAAAAACGAATCCTACCCCACCTGCTCATTTATCAGGAAGGGAGTGCAGATGGTGTTCTTTGACAGAAAAGAAAACATGGACAGGTATCAACATTTCTGTTGCTAATTAATCCTTCAATTCTTAGAATGGAATGGAACATAAATTACCCTAAAAGAAAAGGAATGAGGAGTCACACAACTCTATGTATATCAGACATTGTCTTTCCTTTAAGTGCTTATCCTTTTTTAATCACAAGAATTAAGGTTTATAAACATTTTTGCTTGAATTTCACTGTATCACATCTTCATCCTCTCTCCTAGGAATGGTAATTATTTGTGTATATTCAGCTTTCCATTTACAATACAACCACCTGGAACCGGATGAAAGAAAAGGAGGGCAGTCAGCACACACACACACAGAAAAAAAAACCTGAATTCATCATATTGAAATAAGCATTTTTAATATACAACAAATATAACTCCTGTTACAAACAAACCTCCTAGTAAAGTGGGGGCTCACCACCTGCATTCTGTTTGAGAACTATTTCAATGCTAAAGGCTACTTCACATTGCATGTCTGAATAATCGAAACACGACCTTGCAAAAGCAAGCAATCAAAATTACTGTGACAAAAACAGGGTTCTGCTGGCAATCAAATGCTGAATACACCACCAGTGTGGTATGCTCGGCTTTCAAACTGGGCTACTGGCGATGTACAAACATAGGCACAACCGCTCTCCAATCCATGCGCCCCGGAAATTGCAAGTGCAACATAAAGCACATCAAACACAAAAGTGTGCAGGCAAACTGGGTCTGCTCTAATCACTGCTTCCAAACTTTGCATGCAACGCAGTTCACCACAGTTCATGAAATAGTCAATGAACCTATTTTTTGAGGATGATCAACACAAATTAAACTCAACACAAACTATATTTTCCTAAATTGAATGCAGGAGTTTTAAATTTTGAATACTTAACCAAGCAACATATTTTAAATTAATAATCAATTTTAAAACCATACAAATGAAATAAAATCATGCACAACTCAAACTCTCTGGCCATTTTAACAAGTTCATACGAGAGCAGAGTGATCACAAATCATACTGAAGGATATGAAATCATATTGAGAAATTCATGTGCAGGAAAGTATTGAAGATTCATGTGCAGCAGCATGAATCAATAGATTAAAGGTCGTGACTATATCACAAACTGCCATGAGACCAGGTTGCTGCATGTGCTCAACACAGCTCTGCCCTTGTTTGGCAATCGGCACATTTATTTATTCAGAGTAGATCCGTTAAGTGTAGTCATCACCTGCTTAGTCACTCAACAGGAACACATGAACATTTAGGATTGAGGCCCATGCCCAAGCAGGGGTGTCATACAGATGTTGAAAAAAGAGAAGTAAAAGTTATTTTCACTTTCACACCCACAGTTTATCCTGCCAGGGCAAATTATTGATCCAGCAACCTTGCGGTCACAAGGTCACTTCTCCAGCCTTTTGAAATCCACTGTCAGTTCAAAGAGGTTCAGACAAATAAAACCTCAATGCAAGTTTTTAAACTCACTATATAATGGGTCCCATTTGGTTTATGAAGGTAACGTGCAGTTTCTGAAAGTGAATTTGTATTTAGGTATTAAAGGTGTGAAATTAATTTTAGACCAAAAATTCTGAGTGTGCCACCCACATGGCGTGAGTATGGCCAGCACAGTGGTGCAGTGGTTAGTGCTGACACCACGCAGTAAGTAGGTCTTGGGTTTGACTCCAGCCTCAGGCCTTTCTGCATGGAGTTCACATGTTCTTCTTGTGTCTGTGTGGGAGACTTCCTCCCACAGTCCAAAGATGCATGGGTTAATTGGTGATTCTAAATTGCTGTGAGCTCGTTGGTCTTCTTCTTTCTGTTCTGGGACTAAGCATTTTAAATCACACAGAAAACCAATACCTTTTTTTTGTTTGTTTTCAACAAAATGTTCCACATCTCACCTGACAGTGTGGAAAATTCACAAATACAGATTCATAGGTAAAGATAAAACTTACAAATTCAAGAAAAATTCTGTTCATTATTTTCTCATAGGGTGCAAACACAGACCTGTCAGTTAGTGAAGTTCTTTCTAGCAAGGAATTTCTATATTCATATCTGAAAAATACAGAAATTTGCACCAAATTAAATTTTCTAATGTTAAATAGAATGTATACAAAAACTGATGGTGTTATAGTTGTCCTTTCTGATCTTTTTTTATGACCATTGCAGCATTAAATTGCTGCCATAAGAATGTCAGCAAAGGTTCAGAAGAACATAAGTATTTGTTTGGGTATACACGAGTACCCCAGATTCTTCAAAGGCCTAACAGTTAGTCTGCAGTTTGAAAATCTTGCTTGAATACTTGAGCTGCTGTCAGACAATTATGTCCTTTATGACAGACATCACAGGATTATCCAGTGCCAGTTGAGGCAAAGAAAAAAAAAGCACTACAGAAAACAACAACACTTCACATTCATTTCATCAGAATCAGAAATTATTCAGTTTAAAGAACAGCAAAGAGAATCCAAGATTTTTTTTACATTGGCAAAGTGTATTTCTTTGGGATTTATTCTTTGTCAAAGACCAGAATACATCCACTACCAGACTGCATGGCTGTAGGCTTGGACATTCATAATCATCTTTCTGTTTTGGTTGTGAATACTGAAGTCTGGTTCCCATATGGCAGTTGTGATGACTGAATAAGAATTTAAATCTTTGATTGAAAACATTTCTCATTCAGTAGCCACAAGGAATTCCACTGCCAACATGTGAAATTAATGACTTTGGCAAATCTGAAGCTTTTATTTGATCTGGATTTTCCCAGCAGATGATGATGCTCCATGCCTGCGCTTTTAAATACACCACTGGAGGCATGGCTGATAGAAAGATCCTGGCACACAATCTGGTGCATGAGCCTGGATGTTAGTTCCAAAGCACAGCTGAGCAAATACTGTTACCTTTAGACTGGAAGAAAAGTCAATTTAATTTGTACAACAAATCATAAAATGAATAGCAAATAAATATGGAGAGCAAATTACCTGAGTGAATGTAAATTGAGTTCTTTAATGCAGCAGGTACTCTGAATGCAAACACAAAATACAAGAAGTTGTGTTTATACTCAGTATTGTCTAGAACATTAGAAACTGCCCATTTCAAAACAGAAAAACAGGTCCTTAATTAGGGCATATTTGGTATATACTCAACTTAAAAGCATATAGAGCATTGCTATAGCTGTATCAGTCTATACCTCCTTATTGAGGAATGTTTCTTTGGTCACCAATAGTTAATGACAAACATGTGAAGGTGATCTTCTTCCGTTTCCAGCTTTAACCTGCTTTAAACTCTTTTGGGTTCTATTCATTTTCTTATAAATAAGGTATAAATGTGGAGGGATTTGGGGGGGGTTATCTTCCGCATGCTACAAATTACTGAATAATTAGTGAAATTTGTAAAATGATATTTCCTTATTTGGCGTCTTGGTCATCCATCCATCCAGCCATCCATTCATTTTCTTCCTCTTATCCGAGGCCGGGCCCCGGATGCTGTAATCTAAACTGAGACACCAGGACCTTCGTCTCCCCAGCCACCTCCTCCAGCTTATCCGGGGAAACACAGAGGCGTTCCCAGGCCAGTCGAGCGATATAATCTCTCCAGCATGTCCTGGGTCTACCCTGGGTTCTCCTCCAAGTAGGATATTCTGGAACACCTCACCCAGGAGTTGCCCAGGAGGCATCCAGTCAGATGCCTGAACCACCTCAACTGGCTTCTTTCGTCGTGGAGGAGTAGCAGCTCTACTCTGGACCCTCTCTGATGACTGCACTCCTCACCCTATCTCTAATGGAGAGGCAGCCACCCTAAGGAGAAAGTTCATTTATGCCTCTTGTATCGAAATCTTGTTATTTCAATCACTACCCAAAGCTCATGACCATAGGTGAGGGTAGGGACGCTGCACCAGTAGATCAACCGGTAAATCAACAGCTTGAAGTTTATGCTCGGCCCTCTCTTCACCACAATGGACCAGTACAGTCTGGTACAGCTATCATCACTGATCAGCTGTGGCCCCAATCAGTCTTTCAATCTCACACTCTTCTCTTCCCTCACTCATGAATAAGACCTGGAGATACTTAAACTCATGCTTCCTAAGAATTGTATTAACAGAGTTATTGTAGTTCAAATCCATTCAACATGTGCTGTGTTAAAAAGCGGTTATCCTTATGTACTAATGGATTTTTGTTGATTTATCCAGGATAGTGGTACTGACACTCACTAGGCCTCCTTCATTTTACCATTTACATCATCAATAAACCCTAGGGGGTCCAGTTCCACAGTGCCACAATGTTGCCTCCTCCATGTTAAATGGATTTCGTGGTACCCTTCAGATCATGCTTCAGAGTTTTTTTTCTCTATATGTTTCTATTCCCATCATTCTGGTGCATCTATCCAAGATATTTTTTTTAAACTGTGCAGGCTCTTTCTGGCCTTCCTGTTCTTGAGTGTAACCAGTGGTTTGTAGTAACCCTCTGTATTTACATTCTCAACTGTGTCTTATGATTAATAAAAATGATATATAAGAACGACTGTGATTCTTAAACAGTTTATTTAATACTTTTTGTTAACACTTCAGTTATTCGTTCATATCTTGATTGTTTGATTTGAAATCCACTGTAGTGGTGTACAGAGGAAAATTACCAAAAAAGTGTCATTGTCCAAAAAGTATGGACTTAGTGTTACTATTCCCCTGCTCTTAATTAAACAAATTAATTTAACGACTGCTCAGTGGCATGGTTTTTACATTATTGTCCTCCAAGCATCTTAAATTAGACATGCTGTGTAGTTAAGCAAAATCAAAAAATGATGTTGGCATTTCTAAAACCCCGCTGACAGCTGTGCTTCTGCTGAGTTCTTCAACAGTCCTGCTCTACGTTAATCTGCTTTTTGAGCAAATTTTTTTTTATCTTTCTGCGTTTTACCAAGCCTATTAAAAAAGGCAACGCCACATAAGGTTGACCTTCCAAATAAGTAATGCACTGCAAACTTCACCATAAAAGCCAATACAAAATAGTTACTGAACTTCTAAAAAGAAACCAAAGAGTAGTCAATGAAATTCTTTAAGAAAAAAGGAGGCTGTATATCTTTTCACATGTAAGCATATTTTCTCTTATTGAAATTCTGTCTCCACAATAGCAGGGGGGAAGAAAAAAAGAAAACTTCAAGCAGTACTGTAATTGAGTCATTCAGTCAAGAAAAATCTGTTTACATGTGCTTGCACCAATGAAAACATGCGCTGACAATTGCTGCAGTTTTCTCTGCACCACAGCCTCATATTTTTCAAACAAATTGACTTCCATTACAGTTGAACAAGTGTGTCGACTTTGGCGCTGCGAACATGAAGCAGTATAGTCAAAGGGATATTGGTGGTGGTCTCAGAGCCGATGTGCACAGAACTGTGTGGAACAATTATGTGTGCTGTTATATAATATGTCCCATCAAATGTTTTGCTGCTTCCATACCAACTGCTGCTGCTTCGTTTTCTGTATGTATCAAATAAACAACTACATGTTTATTAAAAACTCAGACCAGAGAGGAATACGTTTTTTGATTGCTTAAAAGGTTAATTTTTACAACAAAACACACAGTTGCGTGTCAGAATTTAGGTATATGAAAGACTTTATGTTTTTGACATAATAGTTGTGCAAAGTTGTCCCTGGCTCAACGTGATGCTATTTTCCTGCTGTGAGCTGTGAATTGGGCAGGTGGTACAAAAAAAGACATACAATATGAAGCCAAGAAAGAATGAATTGAGTCTGAGACAGAAGAAGAATGGAGCACGAACAAAGTTAGGAACAAAAAGAATGAATTAAAGAGAAATTCTGCCCTCCACCTCTTGATCAACTAAATAATTAAAGCAGATTGTTGTTTCAAATAGCTTTGGAAATAAAATAAACCTATATTAACACTGAAACAAATGGTTGTTTCAACATGGTACAATGTTCATCATATGTTACTATTTCAAATATTTGCTCTTATGAATCGAGTGAGTTCACTTTTGTTTTTCTGTTGGTCTAATAATTCCTAATTTAAAAGAAAAGGAAGCAAAAAGCATGTCAAGATGAACTGAAAGCATTTTAAATAAGCCATGGCTAATTATTGTCTGTTGAGTATTGAAGATAAAAGATTCTCATTTACAACAAGGACTGCATGCATCTATTTGCAGCACTGCTCTTTCAGCAGAACTGTCACCTTTAAAATTATAGACAACCCCAGAATATATCATTTAAGAACAAAGTAAGTTCTCCTAAGTTGTTCTTTTTCTTGGAGTTGAATATATAATATGGGTTTGGTTTCATCCTGCTTTGTCACTGATGTGTGATGGACAGGTTATTAATTAGCTAATTAGATTTTATATTAATTTAGCTGCATGTTGTTGACTTTAATGTGGAAATCTACAAAGAAAGGACAGTTTTCCATTTGCCTGAATGCTTCATTAAAAACACAAAACAATCTTGTGTTTATTATCTGCATCTTATTCAATGTGATTTAAAATAAGTAACTTTTTTGTTTTTTGGGGGTTTTTTAGTGTTTCTGGAAAAAAAAATATTCTCCTGCTAAAGCTGCAGCTCAGGTGAGTGTGGTAGCTTCTTGGCATCTCTGAAGGAATATATCGGTCTCTCACACACACCAAAAATCAAGGCCTCTATGCAATTTGTTGGTGTAATATCTTGGATTGCTCTCAATCAATAATTAAATGGAGACCAAACATGGCAGACTGGCAGTTTTATTGAGGGAAATTACTCTCACGTACTCGCATTGAAAGCACCTATGTGCTGATTGACTAGTGGCCCTCCACAGTGTGGGTATTGTGCAGAACATAACTGAGGAACATAACAAAAACCTAGTGTTATTCCTCACGTGCATTCGAGAACTTTTACCCCAGTAAGTAAACAAACCATGTGGTCAGGCTGCTCTGCAGGGCTTTCATCAGCTTCTACGGGCTGTTGAGGTTGTTAGTGCTTTGCTGGCTGAATGAATTTAATCTGCCATAGTTGCTTAGCAACCTAAACTATGTGTATTTGTTTTTGTGTACTTGTCTTAGATGTCGTGTGTGGTACGTGTATGTATGTTTGCTTGCCTGCAGAATAATCCCCGTCCCATTTTGGCTTCTGGACTTTTGGATGTCACAGATGCCTGACTAAATTAAAGTGGTTTTTGACCGTTATACGTAACGTGATGCAGTGTGATACAAAGTTGCTTTCTAACACTATTTAAAGCGGTCAGATGTATTTTTTACTTACCGGTTTCACATCAGCACATTAAGAGTGTTAAGGATAGTTAGGGTGCAATTTAAGAAATTTTTAGTTCATCGCTTATTGTTATCCATTTTTAAACATGGCAAGCGGACAAAACTTATACTGGCTCGTAAAGCTGGGAGTCAGTCCAGTTGTGGGAGGCTAGAAGAATCTTTGTACTCAGCATTTTTCTTCTCCATCTTTTTCTTTTATGGCCTTTATTTTGCATTTCCAAGTTTATAAACAGCTCAAAACATAATTAAAATGTGTTTTCATGATATGAGACTCAGACTGTTATATTCCTTCCTGCTGGGGGGGGGGGGGGTATGAATTATTTTGACAGAAAC
>VUQK01028353.1:58378-69886 GCA_015106715.1 Bujurquina vittata | reverse complement strand
AACAAAAAAATAAAAATGTTTTTTTTTGGGGGAGGGAAAGGTGTATTTTTATTTCCCCTGGGGGGGGGGGGGGGGGGGGTATGAATCAATATGACAGAGACCCACTTCAGCCTTGGCAAGTGTATTTCTCCAGTCCCAAATAGAGATGATGGAATCTACTTGCACTGACAAATTAATGATTCCTTGTTAGCCACTGGAGCACCTGACATTTTTCTACCAAGTTACCCCCCCCCCCGCTCTAGTCCTAATTTGACTGCTTTCAGTCAATATAAAAATGTCTGCTTGTGGTTTAAGTCTTACACTAGATCCTTACCTGTGTTCTGACAACCCGGGGCCTGGGGTGATGTGGACAGCCACAATATAACTTCCACAAGGCACCTTGAGAAATCGTCCTTTATTCTGGATGTTCTTCCTGTCCTCCACTAGTTGGTGTGAAAATTATAATGAGTTTCAAAATCCAGTCATAACCATTTGAGGAGAGGTCCCATGTGCGTTGGTCCCTTATGAAATGAAGCACAGCCTGGAATCCTTTGGTAGGGGTCCTTTGGCTATTCCTGCAACTTACAACTTTTTGCCCTTCCCATATGAAGATAAACATAGAGATGTGACATTCCCGCAGCCAGCACTTACTTTACTTGACCTGCAAACAGACATTAGTTTAAAATTTGCCAAAGTGAAAGTGATCTCTCATCTCAAATAACATCCTGTCAGTTCCATTCAAATCTGTAGTGTCTATTTGTTTCACTGGTGTCAAATTAACCATGGTTTGAGCTTGGAAAGCTCAAGGGACCAGCAGGTTTTTTTATGTGCATTGTGGATAAACCTCTGGTCTTTAATGAGAAACTGAAGAGGGACCAGCATGCCAGCCAAGCTGCTGCTGGCTCTGCGTTCACTGCTCTAAAACCAGTTGCCATCTGCACTTTTTGTGGAAACAAAGTAATGGAGCACTTTAATAATCTTAACAGGAAATTTGGACAACATGTCTTCAGTAGTGCAATGGCTCATGAGCCGACAACTAAAAAGACCAGAATGCAGGAACCGAAAACAGCTCTGTAGTTAAGATTTTATTCAGTGTAAAAAGGAGCAAACAGGTGCTAGCTGAGAGTGGGGGCAGACTCCGGGGAATGGGGAGCCACTGGGAGAGAGAAGAGAGAAGGAAGTTAAGGTCAGTTTCACTGTATCCTTTAAGCAATGTAGATGGTGCGAACAGATACGTCTCTAGCTTACTTTATGTCCGGGAGGTGGTTGCTGGGAGAAAGGGGGGAACCGAGGTTCTGCGAGGGTCCAGAGGTTACCAAGAGTCAGAGGGCGAGCAGGCAGGCAGGAGGGTGATGACCAGATTGTGTCCAGGTGGTGAGATATCCGAGCAGGTGCCACCACAGAGAGTGAGAATGTGCAGGTTCTTCAACTGATGAGAAAGGATTTCCTGTAACGAGGGGAAAACAACAGGTAAACACAGGAAACTAGGTTACAGAGAGTGAGCACAGGTAGGCCTGATTACCACTGCGTAAAGCAGACGATCTGGCAGCAACAGGGCGGCACCACTGGTCCTTATGTACTGGAACTGGATGGAAAACAGGCGTGTGCAGCTGAAGCGTGGGACCAGGAGCCTGCCTGTGGAAAGGCCTAGCCAAAAAAGGACACAGCAATAGCCCATACTGTGACAATTAGCACGGGTGTGTGGGGTGTAATTTAGAGGAGAAATCACGGGTGCAGACTCCACCAGCAGTTCAGATCAGCATGTAGGAGAATGTATGAATTTTGATCTGCAAATGTGTACTATTCAACAAACTCTGACCACCAAATAATCCAAGAAGCCTAAAGTGATAAAATACAAAAATGAAAAGAGCGAAAAATCTATAAAAACTTTACTGGGGTGTACAGTACTTAATATTTGTGCTGTGAGTACTTTTGAAAGCTTCAATGCATTTATTCTTTCCAGTTTTCTAACACACTGAAAGACATTTTTAAATGATCTCTAAATGCTAATAAGTTTGCGCAACCTTGAACAATCTACACTCACTGCATATAAAAGTGTAGTAATCAAAATACTATTATACATGAATTCCATATTTTGGTTTTGCATAAAACACCAAACCTGAGAATATCATATTCTGGGGGAG
Organism: Bujurquina vittata; assembly: GCA_015106715.1. NCBI lineage: Eukaryota > Metazoa > Chordata > Actinopteri > Cichliformes > Cichlidae > Bujurquina > Bujurquina vittata. The sequence goes on along the minus strand of VUQK01028353.1, from coordinate 67,763 downwards.
GTACATACCACTCATGAATTCTGTCCAAAAAAGGACTGAATTGTTTTAATATCTTTTTGACAAAATTTACATACATTGCAGCCCAACTTAACAACCTGGATCTCAAACATTCAGAACACGTATGAATCCCATTCATTGTTTTCAAATGAACTTCTTTCATTAACAGACACAATAGATATCAAGTTCAAACACTGATACTAGTTCAAATCTTTCAAATGAAAAGCATGCTTTAGAAATTACTTGCTTGACTGAATGTGCCCAGTTTAATACACCACCTTCATCTGAACTAGTGTTTGTCTTAACCTTTGTTAAATGCAGTTATTGCACCAATATGTTTACATTGTGTTGCTCAGTTCACCTCCCTCTGTTAGGTAAAAAAAGCAAAGACATGACGTCTGAGAAGAATTCTCTGATTTGGTATCAAATAAAAGATTGATCAACCATATCACACCTATTGTCGAATTTCTGACTGTTTTTTTTTTTCTTTTCTTTTTTTTTACTGGAGCTTGGATGCTTTTGTGTAACTGCCTTGGACTTTGGGAAACATTTCTGACAAACAAAACAATAACTGATAATGGCTGCTTTAGTCAGTCATTTTGATGGGACATAAATTTGTCTGTCATATGACTGAATATTTTATTTATTTTTGTCCCAGTTGCATTATGTATACACAGAATAACATGTAGGCAAATATGGAGTTTTAGAGGACACAAAAGTTAGAGGGGCGACAAAAGAAAATCAACCACTAACCACCACTGAAAGAAGGAAAAATCTGTTTGATGAATAAGAGTTTAACCTGTTTTTGCAGTGCCCCTCACACCACTGGCGATTGCTCTAAGACTGCAAGGGAAGCTCAGCTTCCCCTAAAATGTCAAAAAATAAGTGATCAAAGATATACTCTTGTGTGTACATGTCATTGACTAAATATGCGCTCAACTTTTGTTCACAATCAGCTTCTTATCACTGGTAACGACGCGGCTTTCCTCTCACTCAATCCCGCAGCTTCACGGTGCTTTAAACAGCGCAGACGCTGAGCGTCCAAAGCGTCCATTAGCGCAGCCTAAACTGCTGCGAAACGAGATGAGTCATTGGATAAATGCTGGCCTTTGTCCCGCCCACGGACGCTCAGCGTCTCTGGGGGCCTATGGGGCAATGGGCTGGCCTCGGCCTGCCCGGACGCTCAGCTTCTGCATAATGATTGGATGATCTGTCTGAGGCTGAATCCCCTTTTGACTGATAGCGAAATAAGCGAATCAGCAATCTTTTGGCGTAAACATCCGCATTCTTTAATTTTCATTCTGTTCTGCGTTGAACCGGAGACTTTCCTAATCCTCTTAGCGGCATTTTCTTTGTCTTGTTCATTAGTGGCAACTAATGGAGCTACATCTGCAGGTGTAGAGAGGAGCTTCTCCTGTTTAAAGCGGCTACAGTCTTACACCCGCAACACCATGGGCCAAGGCCGTTTAAGCAGCCTAGCTCTGCTGGCCATTGAGAGGACACTAGTCAAGTCCCTAGAAAAGATGCCTTGTTGGTACGACAGGGTCACAGATTATGTTATTGAAAAGGAACGGAGGGTAGAATTTAGGGATAAATGAACCGACACATTTTATTTTTTTCATATATATTTATTCTTTTTTTTTGTGAATATATTTCAACCCAAAAGCTCAGTAGCACAATATACAAAATTGTATTTATTTATTTATTTTAACACATTTTATGATGTGGGCCAAAATTGAGTTTCCCCTCCTTGAAAGACCAGCATCCGCCACTGCCTCACACCAACCTTCCTTTATCAGCAATCCCGGAGTACATAAGAATAAACTGATTGACTGTGTCAGGTCCTGAGAGGAATGAAAGAGTGAACAGTATTCTTTCAAACTCTCACTTGAAGAAGAAGAAGAAAAAGAAGAAGAAGAAGAAGAAGGGATGATTTACAGAAACGACAGGCTATAGACTTTAGTCTTTGCTCTTAGTTTCTAGGAATGGGAATGTCCGACAGAATCGAGCTAACTAGCAAACACAATACTTTTTTTTTTCTTGCAGAGTGACATTGAGAATTTAATTTTTTTTAAAAAAGTTTGAAGATTGGAATCACCTCTGTAGGATAACACCAGTTCCATGCAATGTCTTGCATACAAACCATGAGTGGACATTAATAATAAAGTGAAGCCGTAATAGGTCTTCAAATTAATGTTAAGAAAGCTATATTACATAGGAAGATTAAAGTCTACTTTCTCTGAAGGATAAATCTAGAGAACTTAAGCATATTACATGTCTTTATCACATTGTCTGCAGCAACAGCCTCTGTCTCAGGTTTCCACTCTGAGTTATGACCTCATCATCCCATTTGTATAAAAGCAAAAAATTAAATTAAATTAGTTTGAGTAATGAACCTAGGTGCTTTTTGGAAGACTTGTTTTTTTTCTGCTCATTGTTCTCCATGTTGTTTGAGAGAGTAATCTGCCACATATACCCCCATCTCACGTAAATCTTGTCCATCTAAGAAAGCTGTCAGGGGTCTGCCTTTTCAAACACGACACCCCACGGGGGTCCTAGATCAAAGACGAAAGCATGCTGAACGATCTGGGAGACTGGTAGAGCGGCGGTATGAAGGGAGTTAGGAGTGTGATTCATCAAATTAACAAATTTGCTTTCCTTTTCCCGGTAGGCAATGGAGTAAATTCTCCAGTCCTTAACTTAGTGTAGCTTTGACAAGAAAGGAGAGGGGGAGGGGTCAGACTGTAGAAGGTGGAAGGAATTTCTTAGGAAGACAGTTCTGTGAGAGTGTACGAGTTTGTAATTAATGACACTCTTACTCCTAATTAAAACCTCTTAGCTTTCTTTTCACAAGGTTGCAGCAGCTGGTAGAGACAAGGCCCTCACTGTGAGATGAGAGACATAAATTTCATGACAGTATCGTGAGGCAGCACCTGGTTATGCCTACACCTGTCACTGCTGGAATCGTAGCTCATTCTGTCAATGAATTAACATCCTCCTGGGCTACGATAGAAAAAAAAAAGGGTAGATTCTCTCATCCCAGAATGAAAATCCCTGGTGGCTCAAAGGTGGTAATATGTATCCATTTTCAAAATTAAATATATCACTGTTTGGTTCAGCAAGGCAGACACCTGCCTCCTCTAGTAAAAATGGCATACTCCAGATCTGAAAGATTTCCCCCAGGAACCACATCACAGTATTTCCTTGTAACTATAACTTAATATCATGTCAGAATCTCCTGAGGATGATACAGCTAGTCAAGCCACAGAAAGAACGAAAACAAGAGCAAGTCAAATGCTTAGAGAAACAGATGGAGGCCAGGAGCAGGTGGAAGAAAAAGAGAGAGGCAGCATAAGGGAGTAGGGAGGCAGAAGAAGGAAACTAAACACACAAAATGAAACAGAACACGATGCCCCTAGATAATAAAACCAACATGGGAACAATAAAAGCCTGTCAAGAAACTCGAAAAACAATAGGAAACAGCATGGGATTGCCATTTAGTATTAAAATTTAATGTTAGTTCAATAAATGATTCTGTTGTCTTTTACAAAAGTGTCTTTAACCAGGGCAGACTACATGAACAGTCCTGTGGGACGTGCATACAGTAGATGCACTTCTTGCATGCAATCTCACTAATACGCACGCTCTTGTTTCCATTCTTTCAGCTCTGCGACTGTCCTTTTATACAAGACTAGTACGCCTATTAGTTTCAGTGGTTTTCCATGTATTGCTAATTCTTTGTGTTTTAAACACAACTGCCTTCAGCAGATTTCCTATTCAGTAGCTGACAATCTTGTTCCTGTGAGACGATTATTCATAAATCATGATGTCATATTGATGTGCTGCTGTTGTTGCTGTGATTGGCTACTGATTAGATCTGTTGTTTGCATTAATGGTACAAGATCGTCCACACTGATCATTTTGCTGAATAGAAAACTTTGGGGGGGGGTTCTGATTGTGTTTGAGTGCGTGTTGCTGGTTTGTTGGCAGCTTGGGGAGACATCTGACAGTTGATGAACACATGACTCAGAGGCATCACCTGCTGTACTGTTTAGACGTGCTTATAATTGGTTTCTTAGCTCCAGCTCCAACCTAAACTGACTGGATGCTTTAAAGCAAGAAAGAACTGATAATGGAGAATGGTGCACTATTTCAATCACGAGGCATGCTGCAGTTAAAATTGTATAAAATTGATTCAAGCACTAAAACAACGTGTCATCTTTGTGCTCCCTGATAGCATGATGAATTGCCACTGTGGACACCTCGATCACCTAAGCTGTCTCGGTAAGCCACACTTGATCACTGTCAGAGAAGCTCAAGATGGTCAGAGATTGCTGTATAGGCAAGGGACTCGCTGCCGTCCGTTCTCTCTCTCCCTCTCTTTCTTTCAGTCACACAAACACACACTCATTTGTGTCAGTCTGCCTGTCTTGCAGACTCCAGAAGGAAATGCTCTTGAAAATACAGAAACTATTGTAAACAACTACATGAGGGCACCCTTTGAGAGTCCATAATAGGAAAAAAAAGACATTTGCTAGGGTATTGGACTTGCTATGTGTTTTTACGTTTAGGCAGGAAAAGCATCCTTTATCCTTTTTTGTTTGTTGGTACTAAACAAATGTAAAAAAAACCAAACAAGTCCTGCCTGTTTTCTTGCCTGTTTTCTCAACAATCTTCTAAAATCTTATTACACCCGTGCGGTGGACTGTGGTGATATTTCAAACGCACTGCTGTCTCTAAGTAGTGTCACAGGTGTCTTCAATCCTGTAATCAGTTACCTGCAGTACCCGCTCAGATCTCGCCGGTATCATTGCTTTTCCCACTGAACACAGGGCAGGAGAAAGAAAAGAGGAATGTTGTCACAGAGCATAAGAAAGAAAATAATTGTGGAGCATGTTGAAGATAAACGCTGCACTGCAATTTTTAAGTGGCCTGATGCTCCTGTGATTACAGCTGATAATATTAGGCTTAACTTTCAATGCCCACCCTCCCTGGATGTGGCTGCCAGAAGGAGAAAATTGGTGCTAGAATCCAAAGTAGCGGCGTTCTGACTAATGTTCACAATGAAAATCCTGCTGGTCGCAGTCGTGCATTTCTGTGGCCCTCTTCAGACAAAAAGTGTCTCTTTTATCTTCCTTTAAAGGTGTGAACTTCGCCGCAACAAACTCAATGAATTTCGAGTATTACCTCCAAAATCTTAAACCACAAGGAAGCTCGGGTTCCCTTGCTGGAAAAGCAGAACTGTCATGGGTGAATGTATAGTACCGTGAATAAACCACCAGGGGAAGAGGTCAGTGCGTTACCCTGGTTCAAGCAGCATAATCATTGCTCAAAGCACTTGTGTGAAATTATGCTTTGAGGCTAAAAGAACCACTGGGGCACATGGTCCCTCTCCTGGATGTATTGCATAACTTCCAGCAAGATGTGCACAGAAGATTATCTATTTTATTTATTAAAGCAGGGGAAAAAAATTTACCGAACATTTTGGATGTGGTATTACTAGGACTTATTATTTCATTCACTGCTGGCATGTATGAGAACTATACTGTTAAAACTATATTACACATTTATTATTTGTATTGAGATCATTTGATCATTCTCCAGCCAGTGCCCATTCGCTGTGCATGCTTAAAACTAGGAAACTGCATGCCAACGATCAACTTTCACTAAATATTTGGAATATGAATATATGCATCTTCTAGCTCCTCTCTTGGCTTTTTAACACCTTGTACACAGCCATAGCTTCATCTCATACTCAAATCAGTTGAATTTTAAAAGAAACATCAAAGAAGAAGGATCTACTAGGGCATGCAGAGTGTGCCAAGAAATTCTTTTAAAGTCCTGAGTTCAACAGATGCCCCTTGCATCTAGGCCTTGCAGTGAGCTTTGACCACTGAGGTATGCTGTCTTCCAAAGCAGGATTTTTTACACTTATAATGGTCTTCGCTATCATTTAATTTCAAAGCTATCTAACATGTAGCCATCCATTCCTCTGGTATTAAAATTCAATAAAATAGCAATAAAATATAATTGGGGTTCTATGCTCTTTTTAGTTTTTTAGTTTATCTTTATTTGACTAAACATATTTGGTGATGTGACTGACAACACCACAACAATAAAGAAAAATATAAACATGTGTGTTGTTTTATTTTATTGATATCCACTATCTTCAGGATGACAGGGGGGCTGGAGCCTATCCCAGCTGACATAGGGTGAGAGGCGGGGTACACCCCGGACAGACTGCCCATCTGTCACATTGCTAACACTCTCACATTCACACCTAAATTACCTATGGCCAATTTAGAATAACCAATTAATCAACCCCACAAACTGCACATCTTTGTACTGTGGGAGTACCCGAAGAGAGCCCACAAAGACATGGGGAGGACATGCAAGCTCCACACAGAAAGGTCCCGGCCAGATGGTGGATTCAAACCCAGGACCTTCTTGCTGTGAGACAGCAGTACTAACCTCAGTGCCACCCTGCCCCATTTCTTCTTTTTGAGCCATTCTTTACTATTTTTCAGAGTGGGTCTGTTATTCTTTTCCTCAATTATTATTTTTTTTATTTCATAAACAAAATGTCTAGAAATGCCCATAAATGTTAAATATCTCACATTTTGAGTGACACCGTTATTAAGAAGCACTTCATAAAAGAGCATCAAATGAAAAAAGTCTACAGTTTTGCAATGCATTTATGTTTATATACAGATACTGTAATTACAAATGAGTGAAATAAAATCAGTCCAAACGATCCACCAATATACTACAACTCATTTTTAAGTGAAGACTGATCATGCAAACATCAAGATTTGGGAATACTGCAACAAGATTGGCAATAAAATCAGGGGAGCTTTCCGTCAGTTAAACTAGTCCCTTTGTCCTTGAAATACAGTATATACCCTTCATAACGTTCTCTTGACCTACTTCCTGTCTTATGGATGCTGACAGGTGCTGTACACAAGCGAGAAACAATGACAGGACCTGTTTACTGCGCCCAGAACATCTGTTCAAATATCCTTTTGGAAGGAGCACCAAGAGACATTTGGAGTCTTTCTGTTGATTTAATGTGGCTCCGAATTCTGTTCGTACTTTCAGTTCAACATTTTATATTATTACGAAGGAAGCCTAAGATCATACAATGATGGAAAAAAATTACAATCAGAATTATATTCCATGTTTTATCTGCTGTTTCTATTTTATTTCAGCGGTTTCCCAAGAGAGGTTTTAAAAAACTCCATATGTTTTCATGCAATTTAATTCATCATAAAAAATCATATGTTACATGAGCTGCATTTTCTATTTTCTGCGCACTTTGTTTAAATGATAATCCTTTAAAAATGTCACACCACGTCTTGTTTACTTTGTTAGAGATTAAAAGCTTACTGGTTACCATGAGCACAAATGTTATGACGATGACGATGCAAAGAAAGAGTTAAGACGCAAACGACAGAATAAAATCTTGCAACTTATACTTTTCCAAGTGTTTCTTTCCTAACTCTTAGACAGACTGATGAAAATGAGGTGCAGCGGGCCACTCTCTTGCAATGTTCACTGGTGGACAGATGGATAGCACCTTGACAAACAAAGAAAAACAGACAGACTGTGTCGCTTCACACAGAAGTGGAGAAAAGTGGTGACAGGCTATCTCCATGCATATTGATGCCAGCCAGCCACACTGGCATAGGTTTGATTGAATAGTCACACAATGGGAAAAGGCAGGCTACTTTTCATGTTCGGCCATCAATCAGTGCAGCAGACTGCAGCTCTCTCAGCTTTGTTTGAGTGTCAATTAGCTGACGTGGTTTGGGTTGCAAGATGAATTTCAGAGGGTTCTGTTTTTCATAAGGCAGACAGCATTTACCGTACAGCTGCAGGACCAATCAACGCCTTCAAACAACAGAAGAACAGATTAATGGTCCAAAAAAAAGGGGCTGAATGGTTTGCTGCTTTTTAACATATGTATAAAAAATTAGGTATTGTGCAATGAAGCAAAAACATTTCTTCAGTCACATTGAAAATTCCACTTATCACAAGGGTGAGAACCATTATCGTTGATCTTTGTTCACGTAAATCAGAAAAACATGAAAACAATGTTTTCTGTGGATAAAAAAAAATCACGCTGCTACTGATGAAAGATGTAGCATAGCATCAAATGGGTAGGCAACCAGGCTGAGCCATAAATCTCCTCTTTACTTAGAGTTGATTAAGTCATCTGTAGTCAAGAAACTGTTTCTGCTTGTTTAACTCTCTCCAATACCGCTTGGTGTGCTTGAAGATCTCAAATAATTCAGTACCTTAAAATCTCATCATGCAGTCAGTAGCTTAGAGCTTTGCACCCTAGCAGGATTTGCTCAATACTTAGCATTCTTCTGGCTGCTTTGAGCCTAGATAGAACTACTGAGCCATGTAAAACAATAACTGCATCAGTTTTGCAAACACCTTGCGTTGTTCACAAGTAGTCCTGAAAGACCTTTTTTGTCTACAGTGTCCATTTAAGAGAGCGCCAGTCAACAGAATGCAACTATCTGCTTACGCTGTCACAATAGTGGAGATTTTTTCACGCTAATTTGAGGTTTTTATCACCCAAGATAATTTTTTTTTGCACTTGGACCACTTGCCAATCTAGATTCTCAAATTCACCAGATTTGAATGTCTGCAGAATGTAGCAGGAAGAATGTCTAGCACAAAAAGGCCTGTATTGACTTGGGACTCCTGAAACCCCCAGTCTTTGTAATGCTGATATGCTAATTCTCCTGGTTAATTAGAGCATAATGAAAAAGAGAATGTTTAACTTCAGATTAAATGAAAAAAATGGTTTGATTGGGTAGTTTAGCATTTAATTAGCTTTTACTTTACATCATTTACAAAGTCTTAAACCAAATGCTTGTGCTCTGGTTTTGTTTTGATATCACGTGTGTCTGTGTGTGTATGTGTGTAGATAGATAGATAGACGTGGTTGGACCTTCAGAGAGCTGTGCATAAAAAATGCCTGTAAGCTTCAATGAACTGAAGCAACGGTGCAACAAAGAGAGGACCATCCATCCATTCATATTGATAAAGTTGTACAGAAAACAACTACTTCAAGGTGTTGCTAAAGGTGGTTCTACAAGTTATCGAGGTATGTACCAAGTTTTTCACAGTCTTTTTCAAAGGATTGCATTACAATAAGCAAACTAATATTAAAGAACCAATTTGTTTCCATGAGCAGATGCAGGATGTGGTTTGATCAGGCAGATCATATTTTAGCAATGAATGAAGTTTCCTTTTTTTTTGGGGGGGGGGGGGGGGGCGAAATAGGGACATTTTTTAATTTTGTTAAAAAAAAATTTTTTTTAAATGTTTTTGGGGGGGGTTTTTTTTTTTTTTTTTAATAAAATTTTTATTT
>VUQK01028353.1:42993-58358 GCA_015106715.1 Bujurquina vittata | reverse complement strand
GGGGGAGGGGGGAGTTGGTTTGATGGGGGAGGGCATATTTTGGAAAAGGATGTAGTTGTTGTTTTTTTTGGGGGGGGGGGGGCGCAAATTGCAGCAATTGTAGAATGGATTAAAAACATACTATTTGACTATGATTTTTGGGGGGTATTGCTTATTGTATTGATCATACATTATTTATCACAGATCATGAGCCATGCTTGTAATCTCACCTGTCCTCTTCTGATGTCACGTCTCTGAAGAGGCCTGCTTTAGTATGACATTTTCTGCTCTTGCCGCCTCCTCTTTAATAATTTGGTGGCCATTTTTGGAATATCGCAACCTGTTGCTTGGTTGGCAGAGATATTTTTAGTCCAGCTGCTGATGCTGCCTTCTCTCTGTAGACATCAGCGTGTCTCAGAGTGATGGGTGCACTGTCCTTGAAACATTTTTTAAATATACTTGTTCAAGCCCTACATAAGCCTCTTGTAAAAGACTAAAGACTTGAGCATGGCATATAAAGATGTCAAGTCTAATGCACTTTATTCATTTATTTATTTGGGTGTGGCAGAATATGATGAATGACAGATGTATTTAGTCTGCAGCATGAGTAAGGTTTTGCTCATTTCCCTCATCTTTCACTTAGTAATTTACACAGCAGCATCATCTTCCAGTTTATGTTTCATACCAGTGCTGCTACTTCAAATAACTATCAATGAGCAGTGATTATTTTTGGGAAAAAAAACTTCTTATTTGTTAAAATAGTTTTAGGGACACACATTCCTGATATAAAAGAATGAAGGAATAGCAAACAAACAAAACAGAAGACGATGAAGAAGAAAATGAAGGAAAAAAATGACATACATTATTAGAGTGCTGCAGTGCACCTTTATGTGTCAATGTATGATTTAATAAGAAAAAATATATATCATCATTAAGACATATCTAAGTGGAGAACAACATGCTCAGTGCACACCAGTGAACCACATATAACTATACAGCTGTTTATGTATTTTTTACATCAATCAAAATCAGGATTATAATTATCAAAATATGTTGCAGTCCGTGTGCAGATTTTATTTAATTAGCATATGCTAAAATCTGAGATGCCTCACAAGATGTGCATGAGGATGCCTCTTGTTTCAATCTTTGTGTTGCAGCTTGGTAAAAGACTGTTTTAAAATATTAATTTAGAATTTATTTGTAGTATTTGCATAGTCCAGTAAAATTCTTATTTGAGTGTAAAAGGGTTTTTTTTAGCAGTTGAGCAAAAAGATGCAGTATGTGAACAGCTTTGGAACCTTTGAAACAGTGTAATCAAGTTGGTTACATGTCTCTTTGTTTTGTTTATAATCAGCTTTGTAGCCTAGGTTACATATCCTAACACCTACTTTCCAAAATCTTGGACATGTGCAAATTTGCGTACCAATGAGGTTTTAGTGCACCGCCAGAACGCTGGAATTATTCATTAAATTTATGATCCAGCACCAACCTGTGAGTACTCAAAGGTGTTAAATTATTATTATTCAGATACTCGGGGGAAAAAAAACATTTTCAAAAATGCTATAAACTTTCAGAAATTCAAACTTAAAATTAGAATTGGATCCAACAAGGTTTACTACAGGAAAAAAGCGAAAGAGAAATAAGTGATAGAGAAGGGTGACTGCATAACATGCAGCAGGTGGTGCGTGCTAGCGATAGGTTTGGATGAATGAGAGCGGGAAAGGCAAGAAATACAGAGAGGCAACCAGAGAACGCTGTAGTGTGAAGAGGGGAGGGTGGTTGAGACTGTTTTGCAGGCAGAGAGACAGTGTGAGCATGAACCTGAAGCACAACAGTGGCTCGGTTACTGCCGAATAAGACAACAAAGAAAACAAAGAACTAGAGAGGAATTAGGAGACCTCTTATAATTACCACATACATACAAAGTGCGCAATCCGGTAATGATTGATTGATTACAGAAACCAGGGTTTAAATAAAGCAGAAGAGGTGTGGGTGAGTAGGCATTAGCAATTAGGAGCAGGCTTGGTTGATGTAATTTTAAGGAGCCGAAACACATCACACATATAGACACACACAAACAGGGAGAAAAGAAGATGAAAACAGGCAAAACAAATAGACACAAGGGAACATGTGGGGAAAGAGGATAAAAATTAGATGTGTACATTTAAGTTCAGTATACTCAAAATATTCATATTTTGCTTATTGGGCTAAGCGGCATGATGACAGTTTCAGTCAAAGCATGTCAAATCAGTTGTACTTTGACTGCGGTGTTCTCACCACACTGATAGGTTTGGAGCTCCATGTTTATCGCAAGAAAAACAAATATGAGGAATTAAAAAATGTCCCACAGTACATCTCAAGGCAGGACAGCATGAATTCATGAGGTTATCAGTGCCACATCATGACGGGTGAGTTTAAGCAAATACAACCATCTATTTCTAAGATAGCTTCAAGCTTACAGTTTCAATGAAAACCCCGGTGGGCTTAAAAGGTCTTGGAAACAAGTAAAGGCAAAATAATCGCGTACAAAAAACATAACTCAAACCTGTAAGTAGACCTGCAAATCATAAAAGCTCAAGAAGTAATCTGTTCATCTTACAAGGATAAGCAGTTATCTCTGCTGAAAATTTATATCCCTCATAACCTATAGATGGTCTTCAGGGACAGGGCGTCTAAACAATCTTGGCCTTTAAATACTGTACCTTTCAAGATTCACACACAAAGCTCAAAGGGATTATCTCCAAGTGCTGATGTCATTTCCCAAGAGAAGGGTATTGATTAGTAGGTAGTGGTTTGGTTGCTGCATCATAAGTTACTATGACAATCTACCTCATTAATCTGGAACTACATTCACACACACACACACACACACACATTCACAATCCCTGGATTAAACCTAAAGTAACCTCACAAAACTAACAAAACCCCAAATCCTGCTTTTAGTGCAGGCCTCTGGAGGCATGACAAGAAAAGAGTTCTAGTGTGTAATGATCAAAACCTTACAGATACTCGTCATAGACATAGACGTAAAGTGAATATCAGCTTGCTGATGGCCACCAAAAGCATCTGGTGAAGCTGCAACTTGCTAACGAACATTTAACCAAATATTAGTACGGTTATTTTTGAATCCTGCATGTATAATTATAACCCAGTCTTAAACCCTCTGATAAATTATAACTCGTTTTGTGTCTTCATTCACAAGTTTACAGAAATAATCCAGTTCCAAATAATGCCAAAATATTGATCGGAAGTACAGATATGTTCCTTTGAGCACCATAAACAAAGGCTACACAATCATAAGCTATTTTTAAAAAAAAAATTTTTATTTATTTTAATCAATGGCCATACACACCACTACTATTTCATCATTTCGCTCCTTCTGGCCAGTAGTGTACAGTATGTGGGTGTGTACGCATGTTTGTGTTGCTTTGGCTGCTTGTGGGCATGTGCTTGTGCCAACTGATGGGCTAATGCCTGATGTAAGATGAGAAGGTAGCAGAATAACATCCAGAGGCATCCTCATTTCCCAGTTGTTTTTCAACTCTGTATTGGAAAACTAAATTGGCGTGTGCCCCTGCTCTGTGGCCTAAAGGGTGGCTGCAGCCAAAAAGGAGCCATTTATGATTTGACAGGCCTCAAGCATTGAGCCACATTGTGTCAAACACTTGGCAGGCCTTTGGAAATACAACACAGAATACATTTCTTTTTAGGTGTTTTGCTTTTTTTAATTATTAATTATAGAATATATTCAATGCTTGAGCTCAACAGTTTGTGTATTCATGTGCCTATGTGTATTTTTACAGGAAATGCACTCTCAACACTGAATCGTCCTTTCAGCTGCTCCTTTATTTACAAGGGGCCACCATGGGAGGTAGCGCTGCATGTTTGATTTGGCAGATTTTTATGGATGCCCCTTCCTGACACAACCCCAGTGGGATTTATGTCTCCCCTCGTGGGATCAAACCAGGGATCTTTCGCTTGTTAGGCAAATATGTAAACCACTGCACTATGGAGCCACTCTCGGCACTTGATGGCACTTAATAAAGTGATAATAAATCATCCCACCTATTTACCCCACATTGAGCCAGATGAGGTGAAACAATTTAGCTAATTTTGGCCTGATGAAAAGATAAGCCTCTTGGGGCACAAGTGAAGTCATCAAAACATCTGCTGTTAACCATTAAAAGCTCCCTGTGCCCTGGTGATGCCAAAGATGTTTTAATCTGTTGTTCTCATTAGAGGTGCAGGCATGCTTTCCGCAGCCATTTCCTGGGTAACATTGTTAGGTGTACACACACATAATAAACATAAACAAAATAAGATTATTTTAAATTGTGTATCCCATTTCTATCACTCCTTCTCTGTGTTCATTTGTTGTCATTTTTTTCTGGCATTTAAGATTCTGTTTCTGGCACAAATTGGGCATTTCTTTGTGTGCTTATTTAATTTGATCTACATACGGACATCACAGGGGGTTTAAAATGTAAGCATAGCGTCGATTTCTTTCATTTTACTAGACTGTCTTCCTTTGCACTGCGTGCAGCAAATTGAGGGTTTAGGTTCAGTTAGATCAGATTTGGCCCTGGTATTGCATTGTCACCATGAGAATAAATAAAGAACCTATTAAGAGCATTGTTATACTGCATGTATAAATGACTAAAATAGGGAGAGGGCTCAGCTCCATTAGCTTTGGAGATGTTAACAACTGCTGCTTCATTATGACTCATGCATGGCCAGCCACTCTATTGTGCTAAAAGCTTATAAAAAAGATGGACAATGCAGATAGTCAGGGAAATTGCAGTGAATTGTGATTTGTAATGAAAATGCATAATGTCTGCTGTTTACAGCTGCTTTTTAGACTTATTCCAGGGCAAGTCTACTTGTTAGCCCACAGGAGTCTTTTAGCTTACCTTACCTTTGTCACACTGGCATGCTAGACTTGTACTTCAACCTCAGCATACATTTTACAAAAAAAAAGAAAACGTTGTACTCGCAATCAGCATCTCCTGAACTGAATCAAGTAATCACGTGCAGAACACTTTTTTAAATATCCTATAAGTCTCCCCTGCACCTTGGGGTATGTGAACACGTCAGCTATGAATATCTAAGCATGCAGGTTCTTACAAATGTAGCTCCTGATTTTAAAGCAATAGAATGAAAATGTAATAACACTACATGAACAAACACGCATTGCTTTCTTTTTTAAATATTATCTAACATTTCATCTAGAGTATGCTGTATTCATATGAATGGGTGATTGTGTCCAAACTTTTGACTGCGACTGTATACTGTATAGCGAATGTAGTGTTTGATAAAGTAGCATACCATCAAGTCTTTGCCTAAAACATGTAAGTTGGTGATTTCCTTCAATTTTCCTCTGAACTGCCTGAGTAAGTCAAGCATTTTGCTTCTTATTTGGCCTCACAGCCTTGATGGTAGCGATAATAATCACATCGAGATAATAAAACATACTCTTATGGAATAATAGTCCAGGCTTTTGAGTACCCCGAAAAAGCGGGCTGATGAATTTTTTAAATGCTAATCTTTGAAGAGGCAGCAGGAGTGCACTCGTCAGTAAAATGAGGGGCTGCCAGAAATCTGCAGCAGGATAATTAATTGTTGAGTCTTTACGGTGGGGATGCATCTACTGAGACCCATTGCAGATATTATACAGCTGTTAACTTTTGAGCCAATTCTCTTTTTTCTTTTTTTAATCCCTCCATCACCCTCCACCCTTCTCGCTTTATATAATCTGTGTGAATATGTGTGTGTATGTGTGGCAAAGATATGTGTTTAATTATGTCTACATATGTGCATACTTGAATATATGTGATTAAACACCCCCCGAAGCCCTTGAGTTTGGGAGCCAGATGTTGCAAAGAATATGTAACCTTATTGACAAAGGGCAATGTGAACCACAACATACATCTGAGGAACTTTGCTGTAAATATTTATAAACTACAGTTCATTTTAAACATCTTCACATTTGATTGAAAGGTTAGGAAGCCATAAGCTTTAGTTTCTTCTTAACACTCTGTTTCTTGTCTTTCTGACCTTCAGTGATTGTGGGAGCTGACCTATGCAACCCAAACCAAAATAATCCTCGGTGGTATTACAGACAAAATTACTATAAGCGCATAAATACTTCTGCAGCACGCAGTTTGCATCTTGCTTTGAATGCATCTGGTACTCATTAGCTATTTATTACACATTTGGCTCTTTATCTGGACCAGGATTAAATCTTTGCCTCATAATGACGGCAAAGTTGACTGATACTCATAAAATGATCTGTTTTGTTTATTTGGTGAAAAGTAATTAATTGTTTTGCAGCTTCTTTTGTAAGATCTTTATTTTAGCATGCATATAATATCCACATCTAATAGTGGAAAAAAATAGTAAAATATGACCTTTTCACTGTTTCCGGTAACACTATCACAGCCAGTGTTTGTTTGCAAAGAACAAAATCTTTCCATTTTTATTTTAGTAATTAACCCCAGCTGAGGCCTAAAGCTGCCCAAGTTAATGAAGTTGAGATTTCTGTGCAGGATTAATTAGACCTCGAATGGGGAGGGGTTGGGGTGGGGTGGGGTTGGGGGGAGATAAATAAACAATGTAATAAATGACGCAGAGCATGGTCTTTAATGCACAATTAAATTGGGATTGTCTTGGGATCTGGCAAAGCACACAGAAGTTACTCTCTTAAGCTTGCTCCATATATCACGCCTTCACTCTTAATGGTTAGAGGCAACCCAAGCAAACCCCATGATAATATTTGAAACACTAAGAAAAAATACTTCAGTTATATAATGTCTTATTACCACCTACATGAATACACTAGATAACCTATTCAAACTCACCACGGGGTTGAAAAAACTGAATCTTGAAATCCACAATATAAATTAAATATTTTTGTTCAACCAGTATCATTACTAGTAAAACACGGTTGCACTAAAAGGTGTGAAGTTGAAATGTTTAAACAAGCAGTTGGCCACCGTGAGAAGAAGTGCATGTAGAATGTGGGTGGATGATGTTAAATAAGAACAATTTTATTACAGATTAAGGTAAAATAACCTGCGTTTGATAATTTTAATAAACAAAGGATACAACAAATAACAAAACTAATTATTAAATGATTTAATTACTATACATGATGAACATTATTGAAAAGCTAAAATATTGTGAATAACATGTGGCGTGCAAACATGTGGTAGGTATGTCTTCAGCTGAAATAAAGAAGGTAGAAAGAAACACTCACTGTGAAACAGATTGAACAGGTAATCACCTACATATTAAAAATGGCCTCGCAGTTGGCTACAACATAATAAGAAACACATTTTAATAATTAATTTTTGTAAAAGTAGAACAGTGAAAGTTTATCGTCTCATCTGCATCTGCCTCCTCCTCACCAGACCTGCAGTCTCTCTCTTATCCAACATCTACACTGCTTTGCTCGGATTATACTCCACACTCTGGACTCTCTTCCCCTCAAATACGGTTCCCCCATAACGTGCATGCTTCTCCACATCAACTCACACACTCTGCCCCAATCTCACACAACTCAGTATCCCTTCTACAACCTATTCGACCCTGCAGTATATATTCTTTAATTACAATCTCCTATATATTTATGTTATACACTGCTCAAAAAAATTAAAGGAACAATTTGAAAACACATCAGATCTCAATGGTTTGATGGAATTGAAAATCATCAACCTACAGAGGGCTCAATTCAACAACACCTGAACATCAAAGTAAAAAACGTATGTGGCAGGCTAGGCTGTTTTGCCAAAATTTAATTGCAGCAACACAAAATGGTATGTAGTAGTTTGTACTGTATTGCCCTGATGTGCTTGCTGGCATACCTGATAATGTTGGCGCTTGCTCCTAAAGAGATGACGGATTGTATCCTGGGAGTCTGAGGTGCAATCTGGCAGTGTCAGATGGACCAAAACATAATGTCCCAAGAGGGGTTCTATTGGATTTAGGTCAGATTAGCGTGGGGGGCAGTCGACGGTATCAACTCCTTCGTACTCCAGGAACTGCATACATACCCTCGCCCCATTGTCATGCACCAGGAGGAACTCAGGGTCCACTGTACCAACAGTGGGTCTGACAGTGGGTCCAAGGATTTCATCCTGATACCTAACGGCAGTCAAGGTGCCATTGCCTAGCATTTAGGCTAGGCAATGGCACATTGCCTAGCCTGACCCACCAACAAACCGGTCATGCAGAAGGATGTTACAGGCAGCATAATGTTCTCTACAGCTTCTCCGGACCTTTCTGTGCATCTGTCACGTGTACACAGGATAAACCTGCTCTTATCTATGAGAAGTGCATGGCACCAATGGTGGACCTGCCAATTCTGGTATTCTGGCAAATGCCTGCCATGCTCCACATTGCCGGGCAGTAAGCACAGAGTCCACTTGAGGACATCAGGCCATGAATTCTGTTTCTGATTGTTTGGTCAGAGACATTCACACCAGTGACCTGCTGCAGGGCTCTATCAATGCTCATCCTGTTCCTCCTTGCACAAAGAAGAAGATACCAGTCCTGCTGATGGGTTAAGGATCATTGACAGCCCTGTCCAGCTCTCTTATACTTACTGCATGTCTCCAGGAATCTCCTCCATGCTCTTGAGATTGAGAGACACCACAAACCTTATGTCAGTGGCACGTATAGTTATTCCATCTTGGAGGAGTTGAACTACCTGTGCAACCTCAAGTATCACCTGATGACACTGGCCCTAGCCAAATGCCTTTTCTCATTGTTTCCCCTCTATTGAACCTATTGTTAATTTAATTAACATCAAAACAGCTGAAACTGATTAAATACCCCCTCTGCTACTTAGCTTGATGCTATACTCTGCTTAAAAAGTGTTTCTTTAGTTTTTTGAGCAGCGTATTTGTGTTACTAAGCAATCAGCTTTCAGAGATGGCAAAGGTAGACACATTTGTCAATTAAGCAGACATACAGATACTGAAATGTACTTAAAGTATCAAAGCAAAAAGTAGCTCTTGACATTCCTACCAGCTATTTAGTACAAACCTAACTGAACCTCATTATTAATAATTCATATTAAGGGAATATGAAATCAATTTCAACTTAAATTCTAATTTTAATGGAAGTCCTCGACTTGAACATCTGCTATTCAGAAAACAAGTGCCAAAAAAAAAGCAAATGGACTGAAAAATAAAACTTTGCTGTTGCCTCCACTGTAGATGGGTGCTTCCACATCTAAACAGTAAAAGTACTGTAGTATAGTCAGGGTTTAAAGTAGGATTTGGCTGGTGGGGGAACCCACTACCCTGCAGTGGTGCATTGTGGGACAATAATCTCTTAGAAACAAGTCACAGTAATTTCCATGGTGAGCTCCAGTTAATTTTTTGTGTATAGGCTGTGCTCACCTGAGCTGTGCTGCTGCTCTTTGAGGATTTGCTGAATTCAACAGGATAAGGAGACCTCATATCTTGTTACATGAGCTATCGAGGCTGATATCCCCCCATAGACAGTTTAAAGCTAGTATAAAGGTGGAATTCAGTGACTGAATCATCACCTTAAATGTAAATTGACGTCTGTTTCTTTGCTGCACTGACCAAGAGCACCACAACTGCTCTGCACCAATCCAACATCGTGCCTCACTGCAAGCTAACCAGTGCAGCCTGCACCGAGCTGCTTTGTATTTTCATGCAAGCTTTGAATAAAAAAAAGTTCTTACACTTTATTTTGTTTTACAATATGTTTCACAAAAACATAATTTAGCAACACATCATGTGCAGATCTCTTCAAAAAGCTCTAAAATGAATGAAGCCATTACTTGCAAGCTTTAAATATCCAGTTTGCTGGATATCATTGAGCATGCTTTACCTTTAAAAATAATCCCTCTACGTCCTCTCCTGCTCTCTTTCTTACATCTTTCTCCATCTCTGAGTGAATTTATCTCACATTGTTTTCGCTCCCTGGGAAATACAGCAGCTGTATCTTTAACTAGCTGTGCAGTTTGTCACACTGTGTGACAAACTGCACAGAAACAGTTTGTGTTGTCTCGTGTTTGTTGAGCTGACAGAAATGTTGCATTTGAAACTACCTGCCACTTGAAAAAATTACTCCCTTTATGATCGCTCCTCTTCTGTAGCGCTAGTTGCTGATGCACTGCAACCACGGCTTATTAACACCTGCACCAACATCATGAATATTTAAGTACAGATACCTGAAAATTCTGCTAACAGTACGTACAGTAACTAAGTATTTGTACTTTGTTACCTCCCACCTGCATCAGGCATGCACCAAATGTTAAGAATTATTTATATTTTTATGCCATCAAAAAGACTCCACTCCTGGTTCTTGTTGTAAGTGGTCATATTTATTTTCACTATATGATGAATAGGCACATTTTTGGAAAAAGTCATGAAATTTTAGATGATAAGGGGGTCACCCGAGGATCCCAGAATTATGACTGGAGATCTGAAGATCCAATAACAAAGCTGACTGTTGACATGCAGGAAAGGTTTCCTGGTGTCAGTTTCACTTATGAGCACCTTTTTTCTTGAACATGGTGTTGGGTATGAAACTGTGATTGGCACAGAAGTCCAGTAACAGAGCACCACTCAGGTGCAGATCAGGCAGCCCATTCCTCCCAATCATTGTTACTAATAATCTGAACTTTAAAGTTCCCCAACAGAAGAATGGAGTCTACAAATGGGTCAATTTCAAGTAATCCACACAAGTACTCCAAGATGGCAGTGTACTTTGAACTGGCACAGCTGAGTCACATCCAGCTGGTGGCTGTACCCATGAGGCAAGACCTGTCACATCCTCAACCCTCCCCCCAAAGGCCTAGCTCCATTTTGGGACCCCAGTGTCCAAGTGAGGTGTCTCTGTGCCTTGATTTAGTTATCACAGGAGTCTTTTGAATTGCAATCGCTACGGCCCCTCACCCAGGACCACATTAGCCACGGGAGACCCCACCAAGGGCAAGTTATTCCAAACTAGGAATAATTCAAACACACACACACACACACACACACACACACACACACACACACACTTCAATTCTGATTTATTTTGGGACTTTTTGGCACAAAATCTTTGTAATTTTGTCTATACTGTGTTTTAATTGTGCTATGCAATTCAAGAGGTTTTTATGCTGTGAATTACATTACAAAACATTTTATACACTGATTTAAATTACAATATGTGCAGTGTTTTCTAAAAAAAAAGGATTGATTAAACTTACCTATCATCTCTTTAAGTGTATTAAAATAAAAATAAAAAAAAGACTATAACTGGATTATGTCATCCTTAGGGGTTGACGACTAAATCAGTAAAAATACCTGACAGACTAAAATTCACCATTTCTTTCATGATACTGTAAGTGGTTCCAGAAAATTAAAAGTGCTGACTAAGTGTCATTAGTGTCATGTTTGATGTGACTAACCATGAGCATCCATGAGCTGCACCATGAAGGAGAAATACCGTCTAGCTGACAGAATTGAAGAAATATATTTTCTGGTGTTCTGAACAGTAACACTAAGTTTTCATAACTAATAAAGTGGAGGACGGCCAGCCCATTAGCTTTTCAGCTATTGGCCTAGCATTCGCTAATGTTTCTAGCAATGAGTTTGTTTGTTTTTTTTAAGTAAATGGTCTCAAGGATGACTTTATTGCAAGCATTTCAAGTTACACTGAAAAGATTTAAGGTCAGGTTTGTTAGCATGTCATATTCTTCTCTGAGCCACTTAAACTGAGAAAAGAGTAAGACTTCTACATTTAGTAAAACTCAGTGAAATACTTAAAGTCTGGCAGTCTGTGCGAGCTGAGGCACAGCAGACGGCCAAGACCATGCTGGGTAACATGCTCATTTGTCCATATTTTTTCTTCAGCTCCCATGGGACATTCCCTCCTTCTGTTGCCTTATTCCTATATGTCTTAGGGGGTCTTTTCACAAGAGATCTCTATCAGAGAAAAATCTGTGTTCAAGAGTTCACTTGGCGGCACTTCATTCAACAATGAGGAGCCATAGAATAATTGTGAAGTTAAGATGCCTATACTTTATTCT
This sequence comes from Bujurquina vittata, assembly GCA_015106715.1. Taxonomy (NCBI): domain Eukaryota; kingdom Metazoa; phylum Chordata; class Actinopteri; order Cichliformes; family Cichlidae; genus Bujurquina; species Bujurquina vittata. The sequence continues at coordinate 46,324 of VUQK01028353.1, read as the reverse complement.
GTACTGTAAGCTCGTCTCACCTGCCTTTCAACAAGACACTTAATTTCTGTTACTAATTAGTGCTTAATGGTACAAATTAGTGTACTGAAATGCTATATATGTCACTGAACATATACTACATATACTTAACCACATATCTGATGTATTCTATGATTTGCCAGTGCTAATTACAAACATAAATCACCTGTCAGAAGAAGAAGGACTGTTTTTTTTAGGCTCCAGCCACCCTGCGACGCTGAAATGGATAAGAAGAAGAAAATGGATGGATGGATGGATGGATGGATGGATGGATGGATGGATGGATGGATGGATGGATGGATGGATGGATGGATAATAGTTGAACATACATTTATTTTCAATAATTTATAATTGTCTGGGTGATGCCACGGTAAAACACATGTACAAATCATTAACAGGAGGTAGCTTTTGAGTATGCCAGGAAATATTCATATTATGAAATTGCAGACCACTTTATGACTCTGGCCCAGACTCAGACCTTCTACATCTATCAAGGTATAAACAGCTTGGTCACCTGACATCTGACTGATTCAACAGAAATTGGCCAAGCTGGTAATAAATGATTGCAGTGCAGTTTTAAACTGTAGATATAGTAGGTTGTTGCTTTGATCCAAACCACCCTGTAGCGTTTCGGCTGTTTCTTTTGAATTACACTGCAGAGTAAGTCAATGCATGCTTCCTGTTGAATCACAGCGTTGAGGACCTCCTCCAGTTATAGGATATGTGTTATTCATTAGAATTTCTGTCCTCTGGCTAGTGACTGCAGAATATTTGAGTTTAGGCAATGAAGCGATCGATGTTACCTGCTGGCAAACACACAAGTAGAAATTCCTGCTTTGGGTATCTGTAATATTTAGAGCTTGGCAAGAAAATCATCTCATCACTTTTTCTAATTATTTACACACACAATGATGCTGAGGGATGTTTAATAGTATTTTTTTTAATGTCAGGGATTCTCTTCTGTAGCCAGTCTTTGGGCATGTATAAATGTGTTTCCTAATTAGTAAGCTATGGCTTAAATGCCTTCATTGACCATCATTACATATAAAGGTTTTGTATTACCACTTTAGGCACATTAGATGTTTGAATTCTTATTCATCAATACCATTACAGAACCCACAGTCAGAGACACACGTATAGAAATTTCAACAGTGACAAAGAAGAAAAAGAAAGCTGCAAGAAAAGGCAGGCAAAAAGAAAGAACTTTTTAACTCATTGTAAAATTAATGTCATTATTAGTTTGATGAATAATAATATAATTGGATGGCAGATTGCACTAGTTGGAGAGTCATATGATTCCAAGAAAATACCTTAGCCTTATCTTTTATAGAGTTCCAGTTGTCCACAATATTACAGAAGAAACGCAGATCAAAGAGGAGTGATGGCATTTATCCACTTATCCCAGCCTAATGCCAGTTTGTATGTACCCTCTTGAAGTCTCTTATAAAACTGATGCAAAGTTGCAAGAAAATTTACTTTTTTCTGTTTATTAAGGCCTTTTTACTGAACCTAAGGGGGAAAAATCTCTTTCTTTTTGACCATTTACCTCATCATCCGTGCAAGATTGAAGCAAAAGGCCTTTTTGTCTCTTAGAGCCCAAAGCACCCCTTAAACTGGTTCATGCTTAAAACTGCCTGACACGCATATGGTGAGTGTAGCCTCATTATATTTTGTGAACAGTGTCTTAAAATACAGTAGCAACATTCATTCAACAGTCATGACAGAACCGGAGGGGTTAAATAGTTAGCTGTCTAAATAGCCAGAAAAACCATCTGGATTTACTGAGGAGTAACTGGGCATTATTGCACAGCAGAGTTACATATTTGAAAACAGTCAACACTGCCTTTTTTAATAATCTTGTAATAGACCTGAATAACCATGGTAACCATACATATTCAACAATACACACAGAGAATGCCCGAAAAAGACATATAAATTAAAACGCATATGTCCCTAACAAAAACCAGACAAAAATATTTTTATTGTGACTTAAAAAAACAAACAAACAAACAAAAAATACCAAACTCAAATTGGCTAAAATTTATTATAATGAAATGGCAATGTTAATACTGCCCACACGCTAACTTATCTGTACACATAGTGTTGTTAACAAGGTTGTGAAAGAGGAGTTGATGCTAGTTGCTGGAAACTGCCCAAACCCGAGACTGTTTGGGTGTGCCTCTTTTTGGTTAAATTGCATTGTGACAGCACCCTATACTGGCTGAAATGATTGATGATGTGAGCCCTTGAGGAAAAGTGGTAACATGATTATAGTCCCATCTAGGCAGAAGTTTGGTTTGGATGGATTGGTCAACAAAGGTTTAGACCTTAAAATCGGACACCAATGTTAATTTCCCATGTCACACTAAAAGTCAAGATTACTTTTGACCATGACTGCTCCAACACCTTGACCACATTAACCATGTTAATTACTGTAACTATGATAAGGAAGGATCTCTCTTTAAACAAAAATACTGATTTATCCCTAAACTTAACCAGGAGGAGTATGTTTAAACCTACCCTTATGGAGGCTAAATAAATATTGCAACAATATAACATTCATCTGCGTGTAGGAAAAACAATGGCAAGCAACGGCACATTGCCTTGCAATGTAATATAATGTGCTCACATTTATATAGCACTTTTCTAGTGATACTGACCGCTCAAAGTGCCTTGGACTACATGTCACATTTTTCAGACAGCCCTTTATTCTATACACCACTAGCACTTTATCGACCTCAATTCCACAGCCAATTTTGAATCACCAATTAACCTGACATGTCCTTGGACTGTGGGAGGAAGCCAGAGCACTCGGAAGAAACCCACGCATGCAGAGGGAGAACATGCAAACTCCATCCAGCAGGCCCCCGCTGCATGGAGTTTACGGACCCCCAGTGGGTCCTTAAAACCAGAAACCTTCTTGCTGTGAGGGGACAGTGCTAAATGTGATGCTTTGGCAAAATTCTTTCTTAAAAGTTTAATGCCAGCAAATTAGTTTTGATGTATCACTCCACGTGTATCTATGTCAATACACTGGGAAAAACTGCTTTTAAAACAGGAACAAAGGGACAACTATATAGACACTAAAAGCTGATTGTTTGAACAAAATAAAGCTTTTAAGACGCTTACTGTGCGGAGCTCTCACAGAGCAAAAACAAAGAGATTCATTTCAAAGATGCTGCAGTCTAGTGTACCTATAAACCTATAACAGTAATAGTTTAGACCTCAGTACTCATTCTCAGGTATGACCCCCCCCCCCCCCCTAAAAAGGAAAAAAAAAAAAAAAAAGTTGTGGGGAGAAAAGAAAAAAAAA
>VUQK01028353.1:27877-42973 GCA_015106715.1 Bujurquina vittata | reverse complement strand
AAAATAATAGGTTAAGACCCCAGAGCCACACTCCAGGAAGGCCCCCCCCCCCCCCCATGAAAGAGGAGAAACAGAAGCAAAGTGTTGAGGGATGAATAGAAACAAAACTTCTATGCACACAATAATTTAATTGTATTCTTAGAATCTTACCCATGTGGTGTTTTTACATTGTGTCATTTTGCTTTCTTTCGCTCTTTCTAGAAACAATCGTTTGTCTTTTGCATTAGTATGAGATAATACACAACACTAACCACTTTATGCACGGACACACAAACTTTATAGGAAATGCCCTTTGTCCCATAAACTCAAGGAGTTTGTAAATCCCAGTAGCAGCAAGATGCTCCATCTTAAATCATTTACCTCCCAAGAGGTTGTTGATGTTAGGCAGTGTCCTTGTTCAGAATTATGTAGGTAAGGCACGTTACTATAGGCTTGGCACATAAGATCAGTATTTATGAGAAAAGCCTCTTTCTCTCTTAGTCCAAGCCATTTCATACAATAAATAAAATAGAATTAAAATTCTAGAATATAAAGTTTATGACCCCAAATGCAACTCATGAAAAGAACAGATTCAAATGGAATGGAATTTGTAGTATTTTCCTACTGCTTTTAATTTACCACATTAGTTTGCTTTTTGGACATTTAGTTTGTTATCCTCTCTTGTTGGTCCTCTACATTATCATCAAAACTATCAAAATAAAATTCTCAACTAAAGGACAGACAAAGTGGTGGTGATGAATGCCAATAGTTTTGTTTGTTTGTCCTCAAAATTGCACAAAAACATTCCAAATGAATTTTGCAAAACTTCAGCTCTGGCTTTGATTAAACTTGCAAAATAGTTCATTGGCTTAATGAAGGATGGACCTTGTCCTTCTAGTTTTTGTTGCTTCATTTATACTTTTCCTGTTTTTTTCCTGAAGTATAGAATGCTGAAATCAAAGAATGCTGTATTTTCTATGTGCACTGCTCCAAAAAAAAATAAAGGAACACTTTGAAAACACATCAGATCTCAATAGGGAAAAAAATAATGCTATAATGATGAGCTCTGTACTTATATGGACTGGTTAATGTGATAGGAATGAAAGGATGCCAGATATTTTGGTGAAAATGAAAATTATCAACATACAGAAGGCTGAATTCAAGTGAAAAAAATTATTCAGCAGGGTAGTCATTTCATTGCAGCAACTTAAAATGGTAGTTTGTATGCCCCCCACGTACTTGTATGCATTTCTGACAACATCAGGGCATGCTTCTAATAGAGAATAAATCATGTGTTCTCTACTGAACTTATCCAAGGTGCACTCACCAAAAGAGTCTCAAATATGAAGAGCTGGACATGATTCACACCTACTGGTTAAAGAAGCTAACTGCACCTGGCAGCGCCTGGCAGCACAAATGAACCAGCTGCTAATGGATGAGATGCACCAAGAATGGCTAACTGAAGGCCGGACAGTCCTGATGCCCAATGATCCACAGAAGGGACTCGTCTCATCCAACTACCAGCCAATAGCCTGCCTCAGCACAACATGTAAGCTCCTGTCAGGCATCATTTTGACTAAGATGAATAAGCACATGGCTCAATACATGAGCTGGGCCCAGAAAAGAATTGGAAGTGCCAGAGGAGCAAAACACCAGCTACTGGTAAATAGACCCCAGGTGCAGGCTTGCAGAGATGCACCTGAGACAATCCAGCACATAACAGCAGGGTGCAAGATGCTAGCAGGCAGGGCATACATGAAGCGCCATCACCAAGGGGCTGGCATAGCATACAGGAATAACTGTGCCGAGTATGGCCTGGAAGTCCTGAAGTCAAAATGGGATATGCCCCCAACGGTGGATGAGAATGATTGAGCTAAGATCTTGTGGGCTTTAGTAGCAGTGGACAAGCAGAGGAAGAAGGCCACAGTGATATCGTGGGAAAGGGGAAGGGGGGGATGCCCCCCTCAATGCTGGACAACAACTCTGTGACAATAGTGATCTGTTGCTGCGGAACATCGGAAAGTCTCAGCTCGGTGCAGCCAGCTGTATTTTTGACACACACATCAACTGTATGGCAGGTATCAGTGATAATATTTGGGTGTTGATAATGAGAACATTACACTAGTAACATACACAAGATATTTATTACACTTGACTCTGAAATACTTCATCAGTTGTGCATGTTGGGTTCATATTTCCTCTGTGTATTCACTCTTCCAATCACAAGCCTCATTAGATTGTTCATGTAGCATGACCAGTGTCTTCATTTGACTCACTGTGTAAACACAGAAGAAAGATATTTTTGATGTCACTTTAAAGTGCAAAGAAACTATATTTGTTGGTGTTTCAACTCAAAAAAATCCTTAAATTTGAGAAAGAGTAACTTAGTAATGCAAAAATGTTTTGATAAAAGTTGTCCTTGCATAATGTAAGCTCAAGAATGATTTATTTTTCTCGGTGTATATTACAGCTAAAAGCAGGATTCAGTGAACACTCTTTTCACATCAGACTTTTCACGTGAAGTAATTACTGGCGTCAATCATAATAGCAATCATAACAATAATCTAACAAGATGAAGCTAAATTGTATATTTACAGTAAACATAATAGATGTAAGAGAAAACAATTCACACTCACTATACTGTCCGGACACTTCTACCATGCAGAGATGCCAGGAGTTTCTATTCACCATTTATCTTGGTCTTTAAAAATAATTGGATATACAATGGGACTGTCCCCTAAAGTTGTTGAAAAGGATTGCAGTCTGTTTATGGCAAAGTACGCCTGTAGCACTGCATCTGTGTACACCCCGTGTAAAGAGAGCCTTTACATCTGCTTTGCTTTATAGCTGATGTACTGTATAACACCCTTAGGAACAACTAGTGTCTGATTGAGCTGCCTGGCTGCAGACGTGCAGAGAGAGCACAAGAGAGAAAGCAGAGATGCATGAAGCTCTTTGATTGTACAAGAATATACATGGCGGAGGCTAAGCAGCAGTCCCACCCCCAGCTCCTAGAGGGGTGTGCCCTCATTTTAGGGTGACAATTCATAGGAACCTGAAGCTAAGGGCTTGAAGGAGATCCTGACAGTACCCCAAACCCACACCATCTCCCCCTGTGTCTCAGTGGGTCATATAATAATCTCAGTGACAATATGAAGTTTGGACCCATTTGTTGGGATGGTGAGAGCATTATCAGTCTTTGGACATTTTGCCTGGGAGATATAGAAAGAGTGGAGAAGCAGGATGAAAGGCTTAGTCTGTAATAATGTTGGCACATTCATGCCTCGCTCTCTCTCTCTCTCTCTCTCACACACACACGCACACACACAAACATTGATACTGCTGATGTCTTGGTTTTCCTCATTTCCAGCGTGCTGAGAAAATATGGACTTCACACAGCCACAATGCAGCACATTTAATGTTAGTTGAACGTTAAACAGAATTTGCTTCACGTCAGATGATTTGTCAACAACTCAGATCATCTTTTTTACTGTTCAATTATTTATGTTTAGTGATTTTCTTTTCTACAAATATGATGAGTTGTTTTTACTGCGTGTTTCTTCCAGTTATTTTGTGAAATGGCTTTTAGCAGAGGCCAAATCATCCGCAAGAAATCTCTTACACTACTCGCACACCTTGAATTACATTACACTGCATCAATATCTGTTACTTCTCAGTCACCATTCAAAGCAAATATTATTAAAACAGAAAAATAATCAATCTGCCAAACACCATTTTTCAGCTGGCTAAAGCCGAATTAAATTTTTCAACCGCTTGCATCGCACTTGTTCGCATGTGTTTGTGTTTCATTGCTGTTACACAGCCATGGCGCTTCATGCTTGTGGGGAATGATTGAATTTTAGTATGAATATTTGATTTTAAGGCTAGGGTTGGGCATGTTACACTAATTCTTTAAAAATGTAAGCCAGTGATTGGGTGTATCAAATGTTTGTGAGCATGCACTGGCCACCCGTGGGGTTAAAAGTATGTGGTTTATATCAGTGGACAAAAATAGCCTTTAAAAGAGTCTAACACAGAACAAGTTAAATGCAAAGCAGTATAAGGGGCAAAAAAATGTACCCAGATGCAATATCACAGTGGGTTAAGCAGAGGACCGTCACCTGAATGAATGGAGTTTGACTGTGATGTGAGCCTGAAGTCAACATTGATTATTTTTTTTAATTTTATTTTTTTTATGTTTTTAAGCATTGCAACAGAGAGCGGGAGAAAGGGCTTCATATTTTTAAAATCTGCTTTATTTATACATTTATGTGTGTGTTTATTTGTATTTTGTTTTCTTTTTGTTTAGAAAAGGCACTCATCTTTTCCATATTTCTACTTAAGACAAAAATAACATTGCCATCTGATAAAAAAAAACAAGACACTGCTTTTTTTTCTTCTTCTTTTAGGACGTGCCTAATCAGAAGAGGTGGCTGCTGATTTCTTGCTGTGCTATTAGATCTAAAACACTCAGGATTCCCACTGTGTTATTTTTCAACCCTTTATCTTGATGATTTAGGTTCATTTCTGAATTTGTGTTTTGGGATAGGTACTTGGTTGTTATTTGAGAAAATTGTGACAAAATTGTCTAAATATTTCCAGCAGAGAAAAACCCCAGAAATGTTTTTACTTTATCCTTTTTAAACGTACTTTAAGATGTTTGTAGTGCAGTAAAAACAAGTGCAAAGTGCAGGCTTTTGCTATTTTCCCTAGTAAGTATAAGTATGATTTTTTTTAATTATTTTTATTTATGTGGATTCATTCTCTTTCTCTTGATATTTTATAAAAGTGACGTTATTTGACTTTGAAGAAGCGGTCAGAGATCCAAAGTTACATGATATTTCGAATCCCCATAGAGCATTCCCTGTAAGCCTATATGTCAACACAAACAGTGGCAGTAAGAAACAGAGTTTTCAATAGCTCTGTAGAGCATTATTATCACTTTCACCTTCAGATCAGTCTACTGATCTTGGAGAGGTCAGAGGTCAAATGTTTAAAATCTTTATACAGCACTTTCTATACATTGACAATGCACATTACACTTATACAGTCCCATACCATACCATACCAATTTATTTATAAAGCACCTTAAAACAACAACAGGGCTGGCCAAAGTGCTGTACAACATATCAATCACAGCAACAAGCAAAGACATACAACAGAACAATATAAAAGACACACTAATAATGGAGACAGTATCTACTTAAATACTTAAAAATATCAAAGGTTTTAAAAAAAAAAAATAAGGAACTACAGCACACAACATTAGCTTAACACCACAGTTACAATCTCAGACTGGGTCGAAGTCCAGGGAGTAAAAATGTCCTTTTAAGCGAGATTTAAAAACAGCAAGAGATTGAACCTCTCTCACATATAATGGCAACCCATTCCATAATTTTTGGAGATGCAACTGCAATTTTAGAGTAGTGAATTTTAAAGTAGTTATAAGGCTGTTTGATGTAAGGCAGCATTTAATAGATCGTAACATGACCGCACTACACACCCCTACAAAATTTTGAAGAATTTGAGTGTTTAGAGACCAAATGGCACGCATGCACACACCTACACAAACTTGACCAAAAACATAACTTAGTTGGTGGAGGTAACTAGAGGAGGTTTTTCTTTTTTCTTTAACTACTGCAGTGTTGCTTTCAAATAGTTCCGAACCACAAACTTTCAAACTTTCCAAACTCTAAGTAAAATGTATGTGATTGTTGGATAAGCCTGGCATTAGCTTGCTAGTTCAATCAAGAAAAATCAATCACTAACACCACCAGTTACCAATATACAAACAATGCTAAAGAGAACAGATCACCCTCATTCCCACTGCTATATTTTATTTAGCAAGGCAGTGATAATGAAGATACCGGCATATCTTTCAATCATTTGTTTAACACTCATTATAACTTACTGGCCCTTTGTGCAGCTAACAAACAGGCTGTTTTGTTCTCAGTCTGTTAATCAATTAGCCCATTTTATGGTGATTGGTCAGCTTCATGATTCAATTAAATGAAAGCTGGTCAGTGTCATGTTTGCTGAAAAAGTTTCCAGGTTTTCTCAATGAGGTCCCCAGATGTTCCAGACTCTTTTGCAATTTGGGGCCTGTAGAAAGCTCATTATCGTCTTTCTCAATCTGTACTACGACTTCAACAGTTCGAGTCAGATGACCTCCTGTTGGCTCCTAACACGCATGAATAATCATATTACTACTTAGACGTTCCAAATGTTATCTGACCAAAAGTATCAAATTCTGATAATAAAAAGAGTAATTTTGTGGAGCTGAAATGCTCAGAAAAAAAAAGCTCTCAAAGCTCTTCAAATTCTACTATAAGGGACTATGAGGGAAAATTCTTTTGGACTATGCATGATGTCAGTGAAAGTTATTGTAATGTGTTTTGGCTACTACACACAGGCCAGCACTGCTCCTGGTGTCTTACCCCGAAGGCTATGACAACAACAGTAGTAAAAATGCAAACAAATAGAACAATCTTTGCAGCAACCCTAGCAACACAGGAGTAAGTGCGTGAACAACAACCTGACAGCAGGGCAAGCTGAACACTTTTTTTCTTTTCCATTTACAGGAAGCCTTTTTATAAAGATTGTGACATGACTGATGACCAAAACGTTGCAAATGCCCATGCTGAATATGATTTTGACCTTTTACCTGAAGCTAAAACAGACCTTTTAGGTTTTCTGTGTGTCTGTAACCAAAATGTTATCAGCCAATCCTGTATGTACTATAAGTTATGAGTTCAAGCTCATATTCACCAAAAACATGGTGTTGGTTTTATTTCTTGTCCTCTGAGGGGACATTACATTTTCATTCATATCTTTTCAGCTTTTCAAGAAACTCTGTTAAATCCTGTTGTACCCTAAAGAGGACGTCCTGGGCTTTCTGAGGGTATGTTATATGACAGGCATTACATTTTTGTTGTTTTAATCATGGTTGGCACATATGATTTTGTTTGTAAGGGTTTCAGTTTTAAACAGAGTTAAATCCTTTATGTTCTGAAATAATGGTTTTTATGTACTCTGATGCCTACTACTTGTAGGGAACAGGACTGAGGCGGAGAGGATTCTGTACAAGAACCACTGGTGCTGCCTATTTGTACCACTGGGGACTGTTTGCCTCCTGGTGAGCAGTCCACCAGATCGACCCCTCTGAGGCCACATCCAGTATATCCTGGCAAATTCTCCAGTCCCAGCTGGAGGCGGGTAAATCTGCTGTTACTGTGTGTGGTATGGTGGCAACAATTCAGGCAATTCATGGTGGTCACCCAGCACTCAATCAGGATGAATCATCTCTGATCTCCCAGTTTCCTAAAGGTGACCACAGGCTTACAGTTCACATGTCTGGACCTTTGGTTCCCCCATGGAACCCCCATAGTCTTTGGCACTCTTCAGCATCACAGCGCTCCAGCATCCCCCCTTTGATCAAAGACAAGGATATTGGGCTGCAACATCTCCTCTCAGGGTGTCTCAGAGAGCTACCCTGTACATAAGGAATATGTAATAAAGTGGAGAGACAAAGAACGTGTTTATATTGTACCTTAATTCTTTGAATGAGAGACTCTTTTGTTTTAAGGCCACTCAGACACATTCTGATTAAACTAACTTAAAATAACTTTACACCAGTCCAGCTGTTTTATGGAAGTATTTGTATGTATTATAGGGGGTCCAGAATAAGATATCCTACAAACTTTGGGGAAAAAAATGGAGTCTAACTAGATTCTTACTCTGGATGGCATTACCTTTGCCTCCAGTAACACTGAGAGGAATCTTGGAGTCGTTTTTGACCAGGATATGTCCTTCAATGCACATATTAAACAAATATGTGGGAATGCTTTCTTGGACTTATATATTTCTACAATTAGAAACATCCTGTCCCATAGTGATGCTGAAAAGGTAGTTCATGCATGTACAGAATTACCTACCTCTAGGCTTGACTATTGTAATTCATTATTATCAAATTGTCCTAAAAACTCTCTGAAAAGCCTTCACTTGAGCCAAAATGCTGCAGTGAGAGTACTGACATGGACTAGAACAAAACAGCATCTTTCTCCCATAATAGCTTCTGTTCGTTGGCTCCCTCTTAAATCCAGAACTGAATTTAAAAGCTCTCTCCTCACATGCAAGGACTTGAATAATCAGGTCCCACCATATCACCTCAATAAAGCACATTGTTCTCAGACTGCTGGTTTCCTTGTGGTACCTAGGGTATTTAGAAGTAGAATGAGAGGCAGAGCCTTCAGCTTTCAGGGCCCTCTTTTGTAGAACTTGTTCCCAGTTTGTATTCAGGAGACAGACACCCTCTCTGTTTTTAAAATTAGGCTTAAAACTTTCCTTTTTAATAAAGCTTAAAGTTAGGGCTGGATCAGGTGAGCCTGAACCCTTCCTTAGTTAAGCTGCAACAGGTCTAGGCTGCTGGGGGCTTCCACGATCCACTGGGTGTTTCTTCTTTACTCATCTCTTTTCACTGTCTATGTGTTTGTACACTACTTATTAGTTATTATTAATCTCTGGCTTTCTTCCAGAGCATGTCTTTTGTCCCGTCTCCTCCTCCTCACCCCCAACCAGTCACGGCAGATGGCTGCGCCTCCCTGAGCCTGGTTCTGCCAGAGGTTTCTTCCTGTTAAGGGAGTTTTTCCTTCCCACTGTCACCAAGTGCTTGCATCTAGGGTGTTGTCTGATTGTTGGGGTTTTTTCTGTATTAGTGCAGGATCTTTACCTTACAATATAAAGTGCCTTGAGTCAACTGTTGCTGTTATTTGTAAATGAGATGAAATGAAATTCAATTGGAGTGAATAAAAAAAATTAAATGAATTGAATTTAAAAGTGCATGTAAATCAGAGACACTGGGTTCAGTAATGTTAGAAATGTTGTCTTGTTCTGCAACAAAGCCCTGCTCTGTTTTTATCGTTGTATCCACCACATCAATTATAGTCAATGCCTTTGACCAAAATAATTAAAGGTTGCTCACCCCTGGAGCATGCATAAAGTATATTGATTAACAATAGTTGGCCAATTAGCTTATGCTCAGTCAACCTTTGCATTAGCAGGCTATTATTGACTCCTAGCAAAAGTTCTTAAATTTGGTTAAAAGGCTTATTTAAAATGTTTTTGTTTGTTTTTGCTTTGTTTCATGATAAGTAAGGCAGACTAAGTAAGTTGGTTGTTACAATAAAGCATTGGACACATTTAAGATAATAGCTTATAAACATCTGGATATCAGATGAAATACTTAAAAGCAACTTTCAGATTTCAAGGAAGCAAAAGCTGACAGGGATGGTGGATTGAACCTTGTAACATATATGAAAAACAGCTTGAGATCGTTAATATTATTAATTGAGGAATTATTTATGAAATAATTATATTAGTAATTTACAATAATATCTTTCCTCACATTCAAACAAGAAGAAAAAGTGCAGATACAACAGCAGATTTCTTCTATTGTCCATTCAGCTACACCAGCAGAGCAGGTGCACGGATCGAGAGGGACATAAAATGAGTCCCGGATTCCCAGCTGGCACATGAACACAATGCAATCCCCTGGTATTGTGATACCCTACCCTAATTTTACAGAACTACACAAGTTTATGTAGAAGGAACTAACATATTACTCTGTTCAGCCTGTCACATGTTCTGGAGCTTGTGGAAAGTCACTCTGTTACTGAGCAACTGGGAGTTCAGGTGATTTGCTGAATGTCATCTCAAGAGTCACTGTTCATGAGTCCTGCTGCCCTCGGCACCCCCATATTTAATGATCAGCATTGTCTTCTTGTCAGGTATGTGCACATGCAACCTTAAATTCCTATTGATCCAACTAGAGTTCAATAAGCAGAAAAAAATCTAACATAAGTAAATAAAACCAGATCAAATTATTTTTGAAAAGCAGTTCTGAGATAAAAGGCTTCTTTGCAGGCCAAAAAGAGTCGAGATTGAAAGGTTCAAGTGGCAGCAGTCATTTAAAAATAACCTTGCATTCCTGGAAATATAACTGTCAATATCAATGTCACTTCAACTGCAAAAAATGTGCTGCACAGAAACTTCTGTGTCCAGTGCCATTTGTGTCAGGTCACAGGCAGGGACCTCAACTTGGCTTTATGAAAAATAAGATGAATGAGTTTTACATGGGTAATTTGAACTATAAAAGGTGCAAATACAGGTGCAAAATTTGTCATTTTTAGTTCTGAGGCAATGCAAAAGTATTCAGAACACGTTTTAAAATTTAAATATAAATAAATAAAACTATTATTATCGGAAATGGCAACAACACAGATACCATTGGAGAATATTACTCATACAGATATGAATTAACACTAAACCTTTTGAAAAGAAGTATAACATGTGACATTTGCACATTTAATGTTTGGAACTGCAGCGTTTCATGATTATTCAGTTGGCTGAAAAGAAATGACAGACACAGTGATGTATTATCACATATGTTGGTCAATATGTGACAATGTCTTCTCTCAAAGAAGCCATGAGCTTATAACAGGCCTTGAATCACTGAAGTGAGGATGTCTGGCTCCGTGAATTACACTGGCCTTGTTGTTTCTGGATCGGCTGAAGCCTGTAGGGACTGACTTAGAGTAATGCCTTGCCCCATATCTCCCTCAGCACTCAGCCAAATACAGCTACGCAACAGCAGCCCCACTTAATGTGATCTTTCTTGGCTTTCTGAGGTGGAAGTGGCAGAGAGACAAAGGGCAGAGAAAGAGTCAGTTGACTCATCGATGCGCACACACACACTCAACAACGCGCAACCACACTCCAAAAATAGTTTGTGGGTTTATGTGTGTGCGTGTGTGCCTTTAAGTGTGCATTCAGCTCACATGCAATTCTCTGCAGGCTCAAGCATCTTGCATCTCAAGATTTCTCTCCCTCTTCAGTTCCTAAATAAAGCCTGCTCAGTGAAGTGGAGGAAGAACACAAGAGAATCAATCATACAATTATCCACATTTCCTTTGTCACTTCAAACAGAGAAGAACTCAGATTTGACCACTGAATTGGTGTGGGGGTGGGCGAGTGTGACTGGCTTTATTAAAACAAAGTTTGTGCTGATAAAGAGCGTAGTTCTGCCAGTTGTGTCGTGTTCAATGGCAACAGTGGGAAGGTGGGGCAAAAGGAGGAAAAGCATGTGAAAGAAAGATATCTGCAAGCGAGCAGCGAGATGAAAATTAAAAAGTACGAAACATCAAACTTGTGAAAGTTTGTAACATGTTTTACCTTGTGGTTGAGTGCACTCTTACCTCCTTTTCACCAGCCAGCATGGAGCCAGTTCTGCCTTGATGCCTTTTGAGAACCAGCCGCACTTTGACAGTGTTAAGTAGCTTAAGTTGGGCTTGAGTTTTCACCGAGAGGCTTCGCTCTACTGTGGCTTTCACTCGCAATTGATCAAAATGATGGCAAATCTTTTTGTTGCAGCACATCCAAATACTAGAGCAACAATACCGAGTAGCTGTGCCAGCTTTTCGTTACTGCCACCAGGCTTTATGCTGGTGGAAATGTGTGAAAACAATCAGTGGAAAGGGCCTATCTGCATGTGTTTTCATTTTAACAGGATTAAACCAGAATTGTGTTAATACATGACCTTATCCCTGCTTAAACAAGAGCATTTATAATCTTTAATAAGTCACGAACAGTTTGGTGCTGTATTGTTTTATTCAAACACTATGACCTTGGATTTCTGGAGCAGCGGAGCTGACCAACTTAGCTCAGGTAATGCTTTCATCAGATGCACTGTATCCTGTGACCTATTTACTTTAAAGAGAAAAAAAGGCATTATTTCATATAAAAAATTCCCTTTCTTCATCAAGTGTGTTCTTCCTTCCTCCTCGAAATCCACGCACATATAGTTGCATCCATATACTCTAAGTGAGAAAAGTTTCTTTAGTATGAGGCTTCTTAAAACGGTGCCCTTGGGTGAGAGACATGTTGTGCTTACTGATCACATCTTTAATGAAAGAGGAGAGTTCACAAACCCGTCTCTACCCAGCTCTCCTCTCTCAGACGATACTCAGGTTCTACATCATTAACCAGACAGCCTTCTGGTATTGATCACATCATGATCCTGAAATATTCACTACAGTCTCACAATACAAGAATACATAGGAGAGTTGCTTTCTCCATACCTGGACTGCTGTTAAGGCTTTATGGAGTGGGCTTTCACAGTGTCAAGAATCAGGAGACCTGGATGGTTTCTTACTAATCAGATAGTTGGTCAGTGTTGATTTGAGCACAACACCCCCCTTAGACTTAAGCCCTCTACCATGTCTGTGTTAACTCTGTTATCAAAACCTTATCAAGTGTTTTTTCCCCCAGATCAGCTCATTTACTGTAAATAGCTGAAACCAACACAGTTATTTTATATGTTAAAGCATAGAAAAGCAAACAAAAATCTCATACACTGTTTTATTACACGCATACATATATATCAATGTCTGCACACAAATTTACATGATATTACTCGTATTTAAATATTCAACTTTCACCTGAAATTTTTACTATTTACAAATGACAGGTGGCAGCAGATGGCTGTTTGCAGTTGCATATGAGGTGGTGGAAAACTACAGATTGTGGAAAGAGATACTGGACTCTCTATGACTCTCCAAATGAATGCTGATGTTTCTAAAACCACCACAAGGCCAGAAAAACAGCTATTGTAGTTTACGATATATACCAGACTTGGCTTTGAGGTTATGGCCATTCAGCATTCAGGGCTGGGGTTAAAGTTATGTGCAGATTAAGATTTTGTTATTTATGTTGTTGGCAAACCTGTGTCCCCAAGCAGAACTCAAACAGCCTTCATGCACGCAGTTCACAGGACTGAGTATCGAACGGTGGATTTATTTTGCCTATGTAAAATTTGCCTTAAGTTTTTGTTTGTTTGTGTTTTCTCAATGTCAGTGTGTTGCCTTGTGTAACGATCTAAGCCAATTAATATCTTCGGTCTCCTTAGCAGTCAATCCGGAGCATTAACTGTTTGTTTTGGTAAAGGGCTGTTTTGTGTTTGCCCAGTGATTGATCACAGGCAGAGAGGGGACAGCAGAATAGGGACAGCCTAGTGATATAAATCACATCTGATAGAGGGCACATAGATAATTGGCTGTCTGGCCCTATAGTCACGAGACGCTAGCCCCTATCTTCCAGAGGGAGATAAACTAGAGGGCAGCACACAATGATAACAACATACTTGACTGTCAACAGATGAGATGCAAAATTACTCCCCTCCCATCCGTTGTTCCTCTGTCCCTTTCTCCTGACCTGTTATTGTTCGAATGAGAAGTGGAGAGGTTAAGTGGATTGAAAATCAGTTGGCGGAATGTTTCTGTTTATTCTTCTCGCTGACCTATTTGCAAAAGCTTTTTGAATTGCAGCGGTCATCTGTGAATAGATTTACTGTGGGTCACCACAGCACAGTCTGATCAATATGACGGTATCGTCAAGGACTTCTAACAGCCACAATGGTGATGCGCCACAAAAATCCGCTCTTACTTCTCCCTTCTCACAAGACGCATCTTGTTGCCTCCTCCATCCTTCGAGGTGCCTCACCTTCCGGGAGGGGCGCACGCCTCACTTAGCAGTTTTTCAGATAAAAGGAATGTCCACGTCGATCTGACACACAGAGAGCCAATCTTGATTAAATAGCCTGACAATGCGCCAAATGTATTGCACTGTTGCCAGGGAGACCAAACTGACCTTGAGTGTTGTGCTTTGCGTGAAGAGTTGCCAAGAAGTGTCTGAGTATACATTCCAGCGAGGTAAAGGACAAAATATGCAGCACTTCAAAGCAGAGAATGGCCATTTGTGGGAAAATGGGAAGTTAGAGCTGAAAATATTTAGCTACTCCCCGACAAGGATCAAGCATAAAACGGACTGAGTGGAGTTTGTCACCTTGATTACTGTTGTGGTGGAGTTTGTCTCGCACTGAAAGACAATGTTGCGAAGGAGCGCTTTTGTTGCTCACTTAAAAAACAATTGCCATAGTTCCATGTCTAAACGCAAACAATTTGAAGGGTGAAAAACACAGCCTTCTGTGACATTAACTTCTTTTCTTTTTTTTCCCTCCCTCAAGTTCTAATCTGTTCAAGAAGCCTTAGCCTCAACTTTGTGCACAGGCTGAATAATGGTGTAAGGATTAGAAGAGCAGCAGCGTAGAATGCAATGTGCCCTCATCATACTTGCTGCATAAAAATATATTTCATAAACCTAAGTATCGGATTAAATGTTTCTTGAACCTGTGCAGTGCAACAATAGAGGGGGGAAATCCAAAACATGTCCAGAACTTTTGAGGAAGCATTTATATTTGGGGAAAAAAGAAGGAAAAAAAACACTTCACTATATTGAGGCTTGTATCGGATAAATGTATTTAGAGAATTTAAGCAAGACGAGGCATAACATTTTGATATGCGAAAATGAGGATTTATGCACCACAAAGAATTTACCAGTCAGGTCAGATCCATCATGTTGAAGTAATACAACAGATTAGCATAAGTGTAGTGGCTATGCATATTTATTTGCATGAGATCTTTGTTGTAGCTCATCTCTATAATGCATTTGTCACATCATGAAAAAGCTAGATAGACCTATATGCTATAAAGCTCTGTTTTCTTTTTCAATCCATTTTTTTCCAGTGGGGAAAAAAATACAGTTAGAGCCTCATGTGTGGAATTAGAACAAACAGAGAAAACAGATGCAGCCTGCTTCTTTTTAAATGAGAGATTCTTCTCTCTCTGAGGAGTCCTTTGTGCAGCTGAGGTTTTTGTTGTTCCCTGGGCTTTTGATAAGGCCTCCTGCACTTTCTCAGCCAAATCTGGAGCCTCACCGCAGGGTCCTCATGTGGGAGTAGGCTCACCTGCTGCTCTGTGTGCCCATTTTATTATTTGGATACAGTCACACACAAAGACATATAGAAGAAAGACAAATGCACACCCAAATGGCAATTTCCATACATTCACCCCCAGATGCCCCTCTGTGCTGAAATTTAGTATTTTATCAATTGCTCCAGTATAAATATCAAATGCAGCTGGGTCCAACTTTTTTTTTTTTTTTTGCATTAAAACAATAATGCACTGGAACAAACATCTTTTTTTCAAACCCCCAAATTCCCACCCA
>VUQK01028353.1:14881-27857 GCA_015106715.1 Bujurquina vittata | reverse complement strand
GCTGGGCCCCCCTTTTTTTTTTTTTTTTGCATTAATACAATAATGCACTGGAACAAACATCCTGTGTGCACACTCCCAAGTTCCCACACACTTACATCCACATGGGAGAACAAAACTGAAATATATTGCCACACTTATTAGTAAGCATTTCTTTCCGAGGGAGAGGGAACGCAGAGTTGCTCGGCCCTCATTTTCAGACTGCTTTACCAGCTGGATGTTTGATGTTGGTTACTGTGGAGGAGGAGAAGGAGGAGGAGGCCTTGATTATTGTCATTCACATCACACCGTGCCTCTGTGTGCGCCTGCTAATTGATGGGGTTTTTCGTCTTGATTTCTTTGGGTGAAACAATTCAGCAGCTGTACATTCATTTACAATGAGGAGATTGCTTCCATTCCCATCATTGTCCAACCATTACCATTCCACTGGATCCAGAGAAACAAGCACAGCCACAATGTCTGCCACAGGTAATAGGCTCTTGTTTGTGTTTCTATTGTGTTGTTGTTTACTTAACTTGTCAGGTTTGTTAGTGCTGGCAGTGACAAATAGAATATGAGCTGGGTTTTAGCAACTTGGAGCATTTCTGTCTGAAGAAATCTGACGGTGCTCCTCGGTTGTTAATTGCAAGCTTACTTACAATCTTCCTGCTGCTGTTTTGACATGTTTTGTTTCTACTTAGAGCAAGATTGCATACTGTAGAATTAGCAAAGAAAATGATGCATTACCAATACTTTCCCAAATGCAAAATACCTTGCATAAATCTGGCACTTTCTTTTATTATAATCTGAATGCAAAATCCAAGCAGCAAAAAAAGAAAAACCTAAAAGAAATAAACAGAGGCAATTTATATATGATTGGAAAATATATCTTATTTTGGTGGTCATGTTTTGCTCTGTGTCCACTATTGTGTGTGCATGCCTTTATCGACACATATGAGCATTTCTATAGTTCTCATCCTTGGGGCCATATCGATCCTGCCCAGGTAAGTCCTCACATGAATAATCAAACGCAGCTACCATCAGCCTTTCCTAATCAATACTTATTTCGACAGCGGGGCTCCAGAGCAACGATTCATAATAAATGGAAAGCCACATTATATGCATCTGACCTCTTTGTTATGACAATGCCCATCTGAACATAATTATAGCAATCTCTAGAATCGATCCAGGTGAAGTTCATGAGGAGGTGAGTCTAGTTATGCCAATTAATTTAGTTAAGGTAACAACCCCTTTATTGTATTTTTATTGCCAAGGGAGCACATGATCTATGTCAGTTGCAGAAATGCTGAAATAACCAAAAACACTGCACAGCCTGAATGGTCACATTGAGGTTAATCAAAAAATGATGCAAAATGATGTGCAATGTGTGTGTGAGGATGTAGGTGTGTGTGCCTATGCATCAACAAGTTTGACTCTTTTTTTTTGTTTTGTTTTCTGGGACTCATCTGTCAACCCTCCACTCAGCCTGAAGCACAGTCCTGTTAGTTTTCTGCAGTATTCCTTTACAAAAGTTTCCCAGAGTTTCATCATCATTGTTGCTGTCTCTTAAACAGTTGTCATGAATAGAAAAACTATGATTGTATGCAGACATTTAGAGGAGCAAGACCTCAAGTTAACAAACTGAGAACCCCGGCAGAAGCCACTTCCCTTCCCTAACCCGCACATCTCTGAAACTATTTGAAAAGAAGAGCTCTCACCTATGCATACATGCCACACCTGCATGCATGTGTGTTATTGCTGGTGCAAATCTCAATTTAATAGTATAAAAATAATAAATAAATACAGCACGACCACGGTTGCTTCTAATTAGATCAACTTTGTCTAGTGGCGCAACAGAAAAATCAAATGAACTGACACCTCACACAAATAATCCTTTACAAATAAGGCTGTGAACGGTTTTGATTTCAGAACCTTTGAAATTCTCGCATGCAGCTTATTAATTTAGGCTGCAGAACAGTAGCAAAGAACAGCCTCCACTTTGTTCAGGCCCACTGACTTTCAACATGTCACTTTAAACAGGCATGTGTTGGAATTATATACAGTAGCTTGGATCAGGTGAATAGTGACGTTTTCACCCGCTAATAGCTGCTTTTTTTGCACACACTTTGACCTGCCGTAGAAGAAGCAAATTAGTAATGGTTCAGTTTCATCCAGGTGTGCAACTTCTGTGGTTCTGCCCTGCACATACCAGCTAATGGGCATGGCTTACTGAGACGCTGAGTCATCAGAATTATATTAGAAACACCTGCGCTTTCTCTGCTATGACTAATATATATTGCCTGCCATGTAAAATGCCAGTCCAAAGACTGCATAAACTACAGATGGCAAAACTATCCCTAGAATTGGATGACAAATTGTCAAGATTCGTGGAATGTGAAAAGAAAAATAAATGGTGGTCTATAAATGACAGAAGCAAAGCTTAAAGTTCTTTGGGGGTTCTATTGACCCAGAATTGAGTGTGTGTGTCCAAAGAAACTCTCTTTGGAGAACTTTCCACTCAAAGTTATCTCCCCTGTGGCTGCCATTACTTTTGCTATCCCAATGCACCGAAGGCCTTTAATAGTTCTTTTTCAATTAAATGGCTTGCAATAGCTGATGTAACATAGCAACATTATATTGAAGCAGGCACCAAGCATTTAAAAGTACAAATGGCCAAGTGTATATTAAACTCCAATGCAGCTCCCTGGACTGATGAAGCATTTAAGATTCAGACTGACAACAGAAACATTTTCGCTGGAGCTGCAGTTTCTAATTATGCCTGCTAGCTTCTTATCTCATGATAATAGTCATTAAAACAAAGAATTAAAGAAGTTTAGTGATTAGTGATGTGTGTACTGGGATATTTTGATGTTGGCTGCGGAGGGTCTTTAAGTATAATCATCTATACACTCCCTGTTTGTAAACTGGATTGTATATTAGGAATATTAGGGGGCAGCACATTGGTGAAATGATTGGCACTGTTGCCTCGCAGCAAGAAGGTCCTTGTGGCGATTCCAGCATCTGTGGAGTTTGCATGTTCTCCCCGTGGCTGTGTGGGTTCTCTCCAGGTACTCCGGTTTCCTTCCACAGTCCAAAGGCATGCAGTTAATGGGGTTAGGTTAGCTGGTGATTCTGAGTTGCCCAGAGGTGTGAATGTGAGTGTGAATGGTCGTCTGTCTCTGTGTTGGTCCTGCGACAGACTGGTGACCTGTCCAGGGCGTTCCCTGCCTTTCATCCTTTAGCAGCTGGGATAAGCTCTAGCCCCCCTGCAATCCTGAATTGGATAAGCAGAGTAAAATGCATGGATGGATGTAAGGAATTTTTTTCACCTGACAGCTCTGACATTATTTATGGAAACTGAAAATAATTAAACTGAAATGTCTCAATGATAATATATGAAAATAGGGAGTTTATAGGAAATAGGAAGTTGTGCAACCGAGTGCAAATATATTTCACACATGGCATCTCAAGCGTACATACCTTGCAATGTGTTCTTAGTTATTTTGTTATTCTGCAGTAGTTAAAATATATATAAAGTTATTAATACAAAATTACTATTTGACTGCATTCCTTTGTTTCTTCATAGCAAGTGAGGCAGGATATGGTAACCCTGAAGGTGCAAACCTTATCACTGATAAATCAATATTCACTGTGTTGAAGAGTTTCCAAATTACAACACGAAACTGGTGAAAAGAGTCTAAGGGGTAACATTTGCATGATACACAAGCCAATTCCCAAGTGTTGTGCTCTTTATGCAAACGCAGTATAATTTTGCAAAATAACAAGACATTGTAATTCCACTCAAACAACTTCTCAGAAATCATTTCTTGTTTTTGTTGTTTGCCCTTCCAATTTCCCCCTTGGTTGCTCTCCATCACACTAAAGACACATCCAAAAAGCACTGCCACACACAAATAGTTTTGTGCTCACGTTAATTATTTTCTACATTTAACTAAGTATTATTTGTGTGCTTAATGATGCTTTACATAAACCAAGGGTTATAATGCAGTTTTAACACATTAATAATGAATTAGGTTTGCAGTTGCATTTTTATACTGTGTGATTGCTTGAAATGTTTACAACCAGTTTCCTTGTGACACTTTTTGTGCAAAGCTGATCTGAACTGACCTTTAATGACAGCGCAACAATTACAATGAAAATCAAATGCCCCTTTTTTCAGAGTAAACTGCAATATTGCATTTAGACGAAAAAAACATATAGTTACTTAGTACGTACTTTTCCACAACTGTACAGCAGTAAAAGGAACATATTTTTTTGGAGTGAATTGTAATAGGGCTGTCAAAAATGTGCGGGGGGAAAAAAAGCATGATAACTAATTTCCCTGATCTCACTTCTTTGCTCAGTGCCCTACAAATTCTCCACAATCCAGTTGATGTGCTGAATGGCTTCTGAAGTAGGTGGCATGAAAGAGAAATATCTCCTTTCACCACTGCTCACAAGCACCTCAAGTGAGAACCATAAAGTGTTTGTGAGTGAGGGATTTGAGTCTGCTCTTTTGACAGGTTTAAACCCAGCCATCCAATCTTAATCCTATGGGCAAAATGCTCTCTTGCACCGGATTCAGTCATCTGCTTTCAACCTCTGACACTGAAAGAAAATACATTTCCTAACATTGCTTCCCTATTGTGCTGTGTCTCAGCATCTTCATCCTTGTACAGGACATTTGTTTAATATTCACCTCTAGCCTGTGTGATATTACTTTATATTTTGTTATGTAAATCCGAGCCAGTTAGTTTGAACTCTTTACTCGGAAAGAACAATTTCTCAAACATTCACATGAGACGGTGTGACGTTATTCGCCAAAGTAATTCGATGAGAAAATTCCGTGTGCGTTAGATGGCACCATTCAGTGTAATTTTGAACTTTTTGCAATTTTTGCAATTTCAAGTAGATGACTTCTGTTGGTAAGTTAGAAAGCAAAGTTTGGACAAAGAACTGAAGTAGCACAGATGTCTGAGATCACCAAGTCGCCCACTATAGTCTTACCACCATATTCTAAGAATCAAAGTCTCATAACCACAATGACTAGCACACCCACAAATGTTTTCAGGGTTTTTTTTGTTTTGTTGTGTGGGTTTTTTTTTGTTGTTGTTGTTGTTGGTTCATTAGCCCCCCTCTCAGGTTGAATTTGAAAAGCTGTTATGTGAGGTCACTAAATTTAATGACTCATGACTTTAGTATTTTATTTTTGTGGCGTACGAAAAAATGGGAATCAAAGACTGCGCTTGTCATATTTGTATCTTCTGATAATACCATCTGTCTTAAGCTAATGACTGACTACATATACCTTCAGACAGCATGCAGTTACACAGGATTTTTGTGTGCATTATATTTTGAAGGTGAATAAACATTCAGAAAATAAGAAGTCAGGAAAAGCGGGAGAAACCATTTTGTTGCATCAAATCATTCCTCTAGCTTAAATTACTTGATCACTGAAAGCCAACTACGTCTCTATAAATCATTTCTGAGTTTTAAAGACACCTCACCAACAAACCTGTGCATTCTTACCAGGCAAAAGGAGAGCGAGGAATTTTTTTAAAAAATGCCCAGAAAGAAGAAGTCTCATCAAGAAAATAAACGGAAAAAAGTAATAAGTATAATGCATGTCTATGGGATTACAGCTAATTTACTGATTCACTGAACTTAAACAACAGTTTAAGTGAAAGATCATGCTTTCTTGCTGTTGTCTACTTTAATCTTTTATTCATATATTTTTGGTGGAGATGAAATTTGCATCATATTGGTGCATGGGCTGTATTAGGCCTGTCTAATTTGCACTATTACTGCAGACACCAGGGAGAGAATGGTAAGTGGATCAATAACACAGGAAACAAAAAAGAAAAGAAAAAACTTCACCTAAAACTTTTGTACTACTATGGACTTTTCCCAGTAAGTGTTCTTAACACTGTAAGACTCTAAACTCCTGGGAATCAGATGAAATCTGGTGTTTTTCTTCCCTTGGTTCCTTAATAGGTCTCTTGGGCCCGCTATCCAATATGTGGCAAGAAGAAAATAAAAACATAGATAATTTGCAAGTTATGCATAGAAAGGGGAATAAGACATACCTCCCTAATACTGATCCTTTTTCCCCTTTATTCCCAAGACATGTCCGTGCTCATTTTGTTTTTCCAATGCTGAAAGCGTCTCCTCTGCTGTAGCCATATGTGCTTGTCCTTCTAGGGTATAGGGTCAGTAATATAAGGGATCTGTTTTCTGCTTTTAAACAGCCATCCCCTTTAGCTGCAGTGCTCATATGCTGACTTTAGATGGGCCATGAAACAACACTGAAGAGAAATTTGTCATTGATAAACACGATTTACTCATAAAATTACGGTAAAATTCCAGACTCGTGAAGTCCATCAGAAAACTCAAGTCAAATCAAATCAAGTAAGTTGTGTAGCCTTACTTGTCAAGTGCTTCTTTTTTATTATCATATAATTATCATTAACAGTGATTTTTATTAATTAGAATTTCTTTGCAATTAGCTGACTTTCTGCACCCGTATACGTAGGTAGAGGATTCTGCAGTTCATTATGTGGAACTGTATCCACTTCTGTATTTACACTCTAATCCAAATAGCCATAGTGTCAGAATTATTTCCCTTTTAAAGGTGGAGGCTAAATTGTCACAGCTAGAGGATCTGCAACTCACCCCATGAAATGAAATTTTAATGAGTTTTATATTGCATGTTACCAGCACCAGTCTCAGTTTTATAGTATACAATGAAAGGAATGAGGAACCTAACTTCAGCTCCCCGCTGTGCATGTCTAACCAAAAGCAAGAACAGCATCATAACTTACACAGTTATTATCAATTAGAAGTGTGATGGTGAATGCACACAACATAAATTGTAAGTGTCACTGATGCCTTTTTTGGTTTGGAAAACTATGACTGCATTAGAGGGATGTTAGAGTGAGTGACGCAAGTTTTCTTCAGGTTTTTAGGTTTAAAGCAAAGATGGATCATGTGTACACCTTTCTATAAGCCTATATGATTAGCTTACGCAGTTTAATATTTTTAACCAAGTGTCTGATTTATTGTTTTTCACTGTTATTGTTTTTTAAACATTTTTGCATTTTGAAATGTTTCATCTGCTTTGTTTGGCTTTTTTTTTTATTATTTTTTTCATTCCGAGTATCATGCTTTGGCTTGTCTGTAAAACCACATTTTAATCTGCATTTGTAAAAATTTTATGTAACTAAAGTTACTAAAGTCACTATATGATTTTATATCAAAAAATGAATTCCCCTGGATCTTTCTCTACGGTACATTGTTCTTTACGTTACTGAATTTGTCCTCCATTTAAAATATGACAATGAAGGTGGTTTGGAAAAAGTTCAAGCTGATTCACAGTATAAGGGAGAACAAATCCAACTCTTATAAATCACTTTCCTTCAGGATGATTGTTTGGCATTCCTGGTTCCTGAAGTCTGAAGCCTGTGTCCCTCATCGCTCAGTGCCCGTAAGGCCAAAAAAGCATTGTCCTGGTCTTACTACAATGTGATCTCCCTTCAATAGACAAAGGATTCCAGCTGGGTTTATTCCTCATTTCTTTCAACCCCCTCCCAATGACAGATGGGACCAAAACTAGAAAAAAAAAAAACCTTGAAGACAAAGAAATGCATGCCTTTTATATGGATCCAGAGCGGCTAGACACAAGGGATATTTGGCAGTGGTAGGAGAGGAGTCGCAGCCTTTCAGTATCATTTTACCACTCATTGTTGCAAATAAGAAAAAAACACACACACTACAGTAGAAGAACCATACAAAGCTCCAATATAATGGAACCTGTCTGACACATTGTTTTATTATTTTAGCCAACACAAGAGCTGTACACCTCAATATAAACAGAAAAATGCACACGCTGACACACATGCTCACATTTACGCATTCTCTTTCTATTATTACCCAACATACATATGCACATTTACACACACGCACATACACACACACGCGCTCACACACACCTCTGTGAGCTGGTGATAACTGCTTAGTGGTGTATGCTCCAACAATTGTCAGACTGCCAGGGCAGGCAGAGCCAGGAAAGGAAGAAGGGGAGGGTGAAGGAGCAAGCAATGAGTGGCACCACAGAGTGGGTACAAGGGGAATTAGACAGGTGCCATGCGGAGTGGTTGGCAGAATGAGGAAAAGGTAGATGCTGGTAAGAAGGTGGCAGCGCAGATAACAGCAGAATGTGGATGAAGGAGAAGGTAAAGACTTTGAGATTTGAGCAAACGACAAGACCTTAACAAGAAACTGGAGAAAGACAGGGAACTTGAGAACAAAGATGTGGAAGGGGGGTGGGGGTTGGGGGCACGCAGCCAAACAGAGGATGCAAAAAAGGGGGAGAGGAAAAAATAGCAAACAAAGTGTGAAAAGAGAAAGAGAACAAAACAAACCATTGAGGGTGACTGATAATATGTTGTGCAGGCACCTCCACCTCCACTGGATGCAGCACTCCCACTCCTTTCATGGTCTGCAGTCTGTCATCAACACCCATCTCCAAGGGCAGTACAGGCAGGGTCCTGTCAGTAGCTGTGCAATAAAAGTTACGCATGGCATAGGTGAGTAGAGCTGTTCCCTTGTCTTAATTTTACTTAATTTGCCATAACACTTCACCTCATCTCACATTATGTTAAGGAAAAAGAGCCGGAGTTAGAGAGCTGAGGATGTGATAAGTCAAAGCAAGAGGGAGTGAGAATGAGATGATGTAGGATTGAAAGAAGGCAGTGTGTGTGACAGATAATCTCTTGATGGACTACAGTCAGAGGTCCACCAGCACCACCATGTGGCTGAATCATCAGGGAAATGCTTACTAGTAAAGACATAATCAAAGAGAAATATACGAATTTAAAACATCAATATGTTTTGTTATGTTTTGTTTTTTACTTATGGAAATTTTATGTTCTCGGTTTCTCATTGTTCCGAATATTTTAGCATAGGTTTGATGCCCATATGTGTGCACTTTTGCTTGTTTTTTTTTATTTCCTTGCCTTGAGAATGCAGTAGAAAGCCATTTATAATATAATATAATATAATATAATATAATATAATATAATATAATATAATATAATATTTCCAGCATTGGATCCTATTTGGGTCACTACAGTGTATCCCCATTTGTCCATGTCAACAACTGACCTGCTTTCCCTCCCTCCTTCCCTTTTTCTCCTCTGCTGTGTAAAACCATTTAGCTCTGGATAAGACAACCATTCAGTTTGTGGAAAAAAGATTGCTGCCCAGGTTTAAAATCAATAATATCGACCTTTGGAAATGTCCAAATCAAAACTACTTTGGTGTGTCTGTAAATTATAATTCTGCATTGTTATTAGCTCGGATATTATATTTTTCTGAAGCTTTCCACAAACTAACACTTCTATGACACATTATGTTGTAGACTGAGAGTTAGATATACATAAGAGGTTGGCTGACAATCCTATATATCCCCTGTTATAGCAATATTAATGGTAGCCAACTCAAAAGCACCTTATATCCAATATCTTTAGATTATTGGCAAAGCTGTCCTAGCTGCTGCAATTTCTGAATAACAGATATTTTATGCAGCAGCAGACGCTGTTTTGCTGCTCAGTTTTCAGAAATGTGATGACCATTTCAAGAGTTAAGGCCAAAATTAATATAATGTTATTCCCTAAGGTCCTCAATCACAAGCAAGTCTCAGAGGACTTAAAAGCAACAGAAAAATAAACAGATGACAAAACAATGTGCCAACATCTGCTCCAGAAATCTGAAAAGCACTCCATACCTGATCATGTACCATCTGTAGACAAGAAGAGGATGATGACAGACTATCACATAATCTGGAGTAGATGATATCTATACAATGTGTCGCTCTATCTCAGCGGGAACCACTGAAGAATATGAGGCAACAGTTGTGCTGCGATAGTGTGATGATTGGCCAGACCAGTGTTTATCCACATACACACACACACATGTAATATTCCTTGCCACACCCAAGGGTTTTGAGGGAAAGGAGGAATCTATGGGAACAACTCAATCACATTACCTTATGTAAATACCCAAGTCAGCCCATCCTCTCTTTAGCACTGTGTTAGCTTCCAGCCCTATGCCTCCTCTGGCACAGAAATGCACACGGGGCAAATTAACATTTGCTCTCATAGTCTGCAAATGGCAGCTCGTGCTTGCCATAGAAATGAAACACTGGCCCATCCAGGGGAGGGGAATGGGAAAATATTTGAGTGGGGAGCGATTAATAATTCTTCAGGCAGCGCAGTAACATTTGCTTTTAGGGGCAGTGAATCGACAGAATGGGCTTCTTCAGGAACTTTTGAATCAAAGCTTGTTTTTTTATTGGCAACCTCATCGTGCTTTATGCATTCAGAAGCATTGCTGGATACTTTTTATTGACCAGCATTAGAATTAGAAGCAGTAAGTGCAACATCTCTTACCATACACAGAGAGTTCATTTTTAAAGACATGTTTCTCATAAATATGGAGCAACCAGGCCCAGACGGTAAACAGGCAAGGAGCCTGGAACGTAACTCTAGGAATAAGCAGCCTGTTACAACAAAAAGAATATTTGTCCTAATTACAATAAGAGTAAAAAGATTTTTTAATGTAGTGCTTTATTAGCACACAGTACTAAAATGTTTTGAATGCATATAATTATTTGACATTTCAGCTGTGCACATGTGCAAGTATGAAGACTTGAGTAATTATCTCATAGTAGAAATGCAATAAGTGATTTACAGGGTGAGGGAGTAGATTTATGTTGAATTGTTTGGGGGGGGGTTGTTGTTGTTTATTTGTTTCCATTTAAGCTTTTTTGTTCATTTAAGCTGCAATCACTCAGATAGCTAAACGGACAAAGTTATTGTCCATTGTTGGGAATAAGGGAAGAACCTGCTGCTGAAACTCCACAGGCATCACAAGAGGAGCGTCTTCCCCATTTGCGACTCAAGATGTTTGACTCATGGCAAAGCTTGGTGCAGATGGCTTCTCTCTGCTCCGCTGTAGTTTGTTCCTGCTGTGGAAATATGCTTTTTTTTGTTGTAATGCTTAAAAGACAGACAGATATTTAAAACAAAACAAAACATCTGCAAATGACAGTTTCGGGTCCCATCGATCAATCTCTAAGTGCTTCCGTGAGGACTATTTTCAAATCAGGGAACTTTACTTTTCTGAAAGAGGCCCGCTGATCATTTCAAAATTTCCACAAGTCATGTAATTTAGATTTCATTAAATAATTTAGTGTTCGATATACTATATCTTTCATTAATACCCGCTATATGGTGGAATTCACCTAAGCTTCAGGACCTGTAGGTACCCTGAGGCATTTTAACTTAAGCCCCTGGCTAAACACCTTGGAGGAAAGATGTTCATTTTGCAGTTTTGGAATACACGACTTGTTGAATATTTTAGGATTCCTTTCAAGCTTTTTTTTTTTAATCTGTACTATTGAAAGGCAGCTAAACATGATGCTACATAGTCACGTTTGTATCACTAATTTATGGTACTTTTTGAGATACTCATTTCATCATTTCAGTTCATTCAAACTGAACTTGTCAACTTTTTGAGTTCCTTAAAAATGAGGCTAATGCAAAAAAAAAAAGTAATTTTCTTTTTAACTCATGATGCAAACAACAAATAGACACCGGCGCCTCTTTCTATAATGTTCTGTTCTGTCCAATTACACCACATGGTAGTAGTGTTTAATGTGGCAGGCAGAACAGTGTTAATCTGACATTTTGGACTCCGCAGTTGTAAACTCTCTCTCAGCAGCAGCAGTAATAGCAGTTGTCAAAGTACCAATTTAATCCTTTCGTTGCTGCAGAAGCGCGTGTGAGCAGTTAGGTTACTGAAATAATAAGAGTGGCGACTGAGTGAGAAATGGGTGAATGACTGAGCATGTCAGCGTGCATGTGAGTAAGTTATGATAAAAGTTTAATTTTTCCCAGATGAATATTAATTATTAGTATGCGCCAGGTTTAAAAGGATTGCTTGTTAGTCCACTGAAGAGCTAAGATTTTCTCTAGGTAACAAATTTCAGGTGTAATAAATTAAGTCTAGCATATTCACGCTCCAGCAGCTGACTGTTACAGACTGAGCCGTCTCAAGAGCAGCTTAAGTTTTGTCATTTCCCTGTTGTTGGTGGTGGTGTAGGCCTACCTGGTTGTCATTCATCTCAGCAACAAGTCAAGCGTACTCAGCTTCAAGGAGAGGCAGCTCCTTTGATGTGTTAGTCCAAACCTGATGCTGATTAAAAAGACAAAAGGATATGTGCGCATATGTG
The DNA here is from genome assembly GCA_015106715.1 of Bujurquina vittata. Taxonomy (NCBI): domain Eukaryota; kingdom Metazoa; phylum Chordata; class Actinopteri; order Cichliformes; family Cichlidae; genus Bujurquina; species Bujurquina vittata. The sequence continues at coordinate 15,589 of VUQK01028353.1, read as the reverse complement.
TGCACAAACACGAAGCACAAAAGGTAAGACATGATAGTAGACATCTGTTACCCATATGACGAGTATTCTTATCAGAAAAACTTTTTTTTTTTAAATCATAGTCATTTTAATTAGACTCACTGTGTTTCAGTCATACATAGTCATAGACACAGACACGCATTACTGCAGTGCCATAATGGCTGGAGTCAAAAGTCCCACTTAATCCGCTAGACTCATTTTCATGTCAGCGCAGGGTGAAATGACTGAGGTTATTTCTGTGTCTGTTTTGTGTCTCGGTGGCTCCACGGAGGGAAGAGACCCACAGCTGAGGGTGTGGCGATCTAATCCAGTGGCACAGTGCAATTTTGGTGCCAGAAATGAACACACTTTACATGGTCCATCGCTTGTCAGCTCAAAGCAGGTCTACGGCTCAGCGCGCTTGTGTTCTGTAAAATTTTTGGTGACTTTATTTGGTGAAAGCGCACCCATATTAACCAGACAGTCTTTTATAAACAGTCAAAAAAAAAGAAAAAAAGAATAAATTTAAACTAAATTTTATTAAAACCAAAATCTCTCAAAAAAAAAGGTAAAAAATTAAAAATAATAATCTGATATTTGTGTCGCAAAAAAAAAAAAAAGATGCTCCAGTAAATATAAAGATTAAGCATGCAGGTAACTACTTAAATCAGCTAGCAGATTAGCCAAACCACCAACAGAGGCTCAACAATG
>VUQK01028353.1:0-14861 GCA_015106715.1 Bujurquina vittata | reverse complement strand
CGCTTGTGTTCTGTAAAATTTTTGGTGACTTTATTTGGTGAAAGCGCACCCATATTAACCAGACAGTCTTTTATAAACAGTCAAAAAAAAAGAAAAAAAGATTGGATTGCAGTATTGAAGGAATATATATTTGCAACTGGATATTCTGTACTATGTACATAGTGAGCAAACTGGAATAGATACTAATACAGATACTGAATGCATCACCAGTGTGTTTTCATCATAAAATCATCAATTTAAACTACATTTTATTCAAACCACAATCTCTCAAAAAGAAAGGTGAGCCATTAAAAATAATAATCTGATATTTGTGTCGCAAAAAAAAAAAAAAGATGCTCCAGTAAATATAAAGATTAAGCATGCAGGTCACTACTGTATTCAGCTAGCAGATTAGCTGAACCACCAACTGAGGCTCAACAATGTGACAACCAACAAACACGGAGCGCCAGGATCGAAAATGGGCAGTGAAATCGCTCGTTAATCCCCACTTACGGTGTGTCATTCTGAGAGATTGTTTCATACTGAGCAGATGAGAGTGATATTACTTAAAACGTCAAAGGAAAACAATATGTGCCCAAAACTGTTCATATATGCTGAATATGCTGAAAACATGCACGTAAGGGCACAATACCATTACAATTTTAAGAAACATGCTAGATATAATTTTGCTTTCAATATCAATATTTTTTAATTCTGTGCATGTAATTTACCTCTATCTTGGGGTTTTGTTCAGTTTTATTCAATGTTTGGTTGTTCCGCACTCAGATGAAGACTCCAATCTCCTTTGTTTCTTTTCTTGCTGTCTATCATTTTCTGCTTTGTTATTCGATTCAAATTTGGAAAGAAAAAAAAAATAGAAAACAGCAGATGAGCGCTTGAAATATCCTACTGAGACTAAAGCCTCATTTCCGATGGTGTCCTAGAAACATAAATCTCATTATAATTTCCAACATCAAGACAATCTACTTTGGAATAACACAAAATTATGAGTAAAGTTTAAAAAAAAAAAAAGATTTAAATAAACATATTGAGAAAGCCAAACAACTTCAAGCCATACATATGCATGGGGTTCCTTCAACAAGATGAAGCAAAAACTCTTGGATATCAAGGGGGGGAAAACAAATAAATACAAGCTAAAAAATCTTTTGAAACTTGGCAACAATAATTAACTATGTTGGTGCTTTTTTTTTTCTCATAAGTTGGACCCAAAGAGGACGACAAGATTTTTGAACAAACGTCTGATTAAAACTTTGCTTGTGGTGTGCCTTATACAGACAAGTCACAACACTAGTAATGTCTAACAAGGAAGTGCAGTTACACACTTTTAATTCCGCCTCACGATGAAGAAGGCGGTATTTGTCCCTTTACACACCTTGTTCTATAATTCTGCTTTATAAATAATGAGAGCTCATTACAACCCAAAAATGTTCTTTATTCTCCAACCAAATCCTCATTATCAAGTTGTCAGGGCCTTAATTTCATTTCCTCCATTGATGAATGTGGAGTCATCAGGGGTGGGAGGAACGGAAGCTATTTTGATACCTCATCCAATGATAATTCCTCTGGGAACCCAAGACTACAAAGTGCTAATGCTAATAGGAGTCTGCTCATCCAATCACACATACACAAAATGAAAGCTTTTGTAATGTGTTATAATGTAGTTATGGGCTGAAGGAAACACAGTTTTAAAGGACAACTGCGTGAATCCATTATGTAGTATTTGTAGTATCTCAGTTGTTGCCTTGTGGGATGAGGATTAGGTACTATATTTTATGTAAATCCGATGATGCATTTCAGATACAATACAATGATTCCTACTAAACATCAGGGCATAGCTAAATAAGTGAAAAAGAGTGGGCAACATGTTCTGTGTGCAATCCTCTTTTGATCCAAAATATACCTTAGTAGGAAACATGGCATAATCTGTTATTCAAAGATGGTTTTGTAGTTAAAACCATGTCTATAAAATAAATGTAAGAGGTACAGTATTTACACTATATTCACATTAACAAATATTGTATTTTTTTTTTAAGTAGTGTAACACCTTGTGATCATGATGGACCAAACAAAGCTTTTAATTTTGACTTTGCTTTCAGTGTTTTTGGTGAGAAACTCTGGAGTAACTTTGCCCAATACTGCCCTGTTTGTTCCTCCAGCTGGAGAGCTGGAACCTACATACAGTACAGTCAGTCCAACAGGCAAATAATGGCCAAAATGACAGAAACCCTGTGAGGACTGAAAATCTCCACAGTTAGGAATGAAATAGAATTGGCTGTGTACTTGTGTTAGCAAATTGATTTTCTCATCACTATACTGGTAAATTTCTGCAAAATACAGCCACAAACCTTTACAGATGTGTGACTGAGATCAAAGTAGAGGCCAGGTTTGAAGATGGTGGTGGTCTGACCCCTGGGTTTTGGAAGGTGGTCTGCTGTGTCCATGGCTTCTCCATATGTTAACATATTTTAACGTAAGTCCTCATAAGAGGTATCTTTGTCATACCATAGTAGCTGATATTGTTACCTTGCCAACCAATAGGTGGAGAGAAGCTGTGTCTTCACTCCTGTTTATTTATTTGTTTGTTTTTAAAAGCCAATAAATTAAATTTCTATTGTTTGTGATGTAGTAATTCACGGATTATTAAAAAACTGGCTGGTATCTATTGCAGCATAGTATCTGCACATAGAAAATATAGGGTGGGCGAGGTATGCGCTCTACTGAGTGTTGTACAAATTCAGCTTTGCTGAAAGAGGTTAGGATGCAAAAATTCTTTCAATAAAACCAAAGAACATGAAAGCTGCTATACATTTAACTAAAAGTTTCACCATGGTCCCCTCATAATAATTGTTTTGCAGCTGTTTTGCCTCCAGGAAAAGCCATATTTGTAGTGTACTTAAAAGCATTATGATTGTGCAATGTGTAGAATAAGCCTGGAAGGAAAAAATTATCTCATCTGTTATTCTTGTCACTTTATAAATCAGGCCTGAACAATTATTACGGAAGAGCAACATCCATTCTTCTTCAAGGGCACCGTTACATTATTCTCTTGCCTGTTTAATTCTGAATGGTGTACAGTTAAGCAGTGATACAGAAGAAGGAGTTTAAACTATGTAATAGTACAGCAATATCCCACTGGATAAAACAGTGCCTCATGCATACAGTGCAATGATACCATAAGGTAACAGGCAAACAATAAAATCTGTGAAACCTTTCTGGGCTTGAGATAATTCGAAGTGACTTAATGGTTTATTTATTTATTCAGTCATAATAATGTATTATCTTTTGCTGTAATGGAGCTTCATTGGTCCCTGCCTACCCCCGGGGCAACAGATGTTTCACAGCACATATGGTGTCTTAATTTCTTTCGCAAACTCTTTTTGTCTCTCTCTGAACCCTCAACATTTTTTCCAGCTTTTGCACAGACTTGCATAACGAGCCCTCTAAAACTATTTAGGGTTAGTTGATTTCTCCATTTCTCCATCTCAGTCTAAAAGGTTAGAAGATTTAGGGAGACCCTAGTATCAGACTACTGCCTCGTCTTCACAGTAAGAGGAGCCAATTTAGGTGGTTTAGACACCTTTTACAGAAGACCTGTGGGCAAGAATGATCAACTGTAATCAGTGCAGGGACTGAGGACAGACTGAAGGCTTAGCTAAAGAAATTTACATGAGCTGAAAGATCTATGTACAAAAGGAGGTATGTGGGATGTGATAAGAAGCTAAAATATTAATGAATAAAATCAAGTATATTATGACAGAAAGCTCTTGCAAAAATCATAAGCTATTGGGGTCGCTGAATGCTGGTTGTTGACTTTAATAATACCACTATAATACCTTTATAATGCCCCGCAATACTGGAACTATAATGTGCCTGCAGCAAGAACATCAGTGTGTGTGTGTGTGGTGGCAACATTTAATAATGTTAATACTGTATCTGTCTGTCCATCCAACACTTTCATCCAGCCTGAAATATTGTAATTCATTTTGATTGGTTTATTATGAAATTCTACACAAACAGTTATGTATGGTGCCCAGAATAGGAATCCTACTGTTTGGTGGCCTCGAACCCCTTACTGTTATACCATGATCAGGTCCAAATAATTGCTTTCCTATAATTACAAGACAATCGCTTCAGGATTAGCTGCAATTTGAGTTTGGTCTAAATGTATCGGCATTACATCACCCTCCTTTTTTTGTGGAAAATCATTTCTTCAGAGCAGTGTTGAAGGAAATAAGGATCTTCCTCTGTCAGCTTCGGCTGTCAAATCAGCCATTAGACACATTAGTCATAAGTCATGTACAGTACATTAGCTTCTTTAGTTTCATCTTTGGGTAGCAAGTTAGTTTGCTACTCTACATCTTAATACCCAATAGCCTGCCAGCCTACTGGTAAAATTTGAAGCACTTGACTCATCAACATGAAGAATTTTGCCTACCTGGACTGTCTGCTAAACAAAAACATTATAATTTTTGTTTGTTTTTTTAAATGCCAGCTTTGTTGAGTGTGTCATATAAATGCCTCTCTGTCTGTTAGCTCAAGCACCAATGCAAGACACTTAAGCAGATAATTACATAAATAAAAACAGATATATGAAGCACTTCAGAGATGTTGCCACAGAAGGCTGAAGAGAGAAAGAGAGCTGTACAAGGGATCAGCCAAAAGACCCAGAACACAAGCCCGCCCAGGTGCTAGCCATGTAATAATTTTGGATAGAGAAACAGGAAACAAAAAAAGGATGTACAGTAACATCCCTTCCTATGAGGATGAAACTGAATGGAAATCATGCCGTGCCTTTGTGGCAACCTGTTACCACTCTTGAAAAATACTCACATAGTCTAGCACAGCGGTATTAGGTAAAAGATCTGCCATTAACTTTTAATGCAACAACTTGATCAATTGGGGTACTTGACCCCTAATAGTGTGGCCAAATACCAACTCCAACAACTTACCTCACTGACTCTAGCATAGTTTGAAGGATTGTAATTGGTGATAATATGGACCGTGCTCAAGGCAGTAAGTATGTATCATGGACTTCAAGGTTTGGTGGAATCTCTCTAAGATGTCTTGGCTCTCATGACAGAAACTTGGATATGAAATTCATCCCATGATCTATTTTCTAACTTTTGGCGATACAAAATTATTTAAGAAAAAGCACAGAATTTCATTAATTTCTTTCATATATTTAAGAGACTGCAGGGGTATTGCCACAGGATAACCTATGGAGGTGCACATTAGAATCAGAAGGTATTGGTGTCCAGTCTCTCAAATGGTTCCCCTATCACAGGAATAGGATGCAATGGTGCAGGAGGAATTCACTGGTTAGGTCTGCCACCCAACTAGCAACTGGAAGAAGATGAATCATTCCAAAAACCCCAGAGTCTGTCATAACAGATGTAGGGAACACCTTTTTCCCAGTAATGTCATTTTCTAAAATTTGACTGACCTTCTCTACTGGGAGACAAAAGCTCATTCCTATACTCCCACAAGTTCTGTGACCAAGGAATGGACATTTCATATACCCATTTTAACACCACCAAGAAAAGTCTCATCAGATAAGGGTAAAACATTTGCAAAAGGATAAACGAAGAAGCACCAATATCCTGCAAAATGGGAATAGCAAGTTCAGATTCTGAACCTAGCAAGCCAACTGTGATAAACTGTTCAAAACTCTGGATTCAGGACCCCCAGGGTTGCATGGATCCTGCTCTGGGTCAACAACAGGGAGTTGGCCCTGCACAGAACTAATCAGACCCACGGTTTTGGCTTTCTGCTTTTTACTTAAACTGGGTAGTCAGCTGTAATATGACCAGGCTTTTTCTAATAAAAACAATTCCTTACTAAGTTTCCCATGTTGGTACTAGAAGATTTGCTATTTGAAGCAGGAAATAAACTGCTGCTAGATGGCATTGAAAACCAAGGAGCACTGGTATTACTTTTAGGATCAGGAGAAAACTTAGCACTAAAAGCAATTTCATGAGTAGCAGTTTCCTCTGCAGTGTCTACACAAAAAAGCCAAAACTTCCACTGGAACACAGTTGTTCCAGAAGAATCAGCTGCCAGAGCTTCTCTTTAGTCTCCACTTTGTCAGATGTGCACCAACAAACAAACAAAATCACCTTCTCTGAAGCAAATTCCACATAAGTTTGTTTATTTTTAGAGCAACCACAAAAAGCTTTCTGGTGGAAACTCATAAGCTTTGCAAATGTAGCAGCAAAAGACTTGAAATTCAGTGCACCTAACACTACCAACATTTAAAGTGGCACACACTCCAAATACAATATTTAACTAACCCTTCAAGTACCACACAATGTGCAGGTTCCAATCGCAGAACTGCACAATCACAAATGTCAAACAAAGAACAGTCATCACGAAAGCCAAACAGTGGACTGGTCTGTACAAGCCCTGCCCACAAGCCAGCACGGTTGCTAGCTAATCAGCTAATCAGAATAAGTACAGAAACAGGAAACCCCAAAACTCAATCTGTGATCCTGGTAAACCTTGCTAGGCAAACTAATCTGCCCTCCTCACTGAAGCATGGACTTGTACTCAGGAGAAGCACGGCACTGCCGTGCTTGACCAGTTCAATCTAAAATTCAGCACTCATTACAATTATGCCCAATTGAAAGCAAATTTTTAATTCTGACAATAAAGCTCTGTCTCCAAAAGGATCTCATTTTGCCTTACCAATTTTGTAAATTACTATCATCATGTGGCTATGTGGCACCCTGATTATTTTTTTAAAGGGTTAAAATAAGTTTTACAGGTCTTATTGAATTTGTTTTATTGTAACTTTGTTCTCCCCGACATCATTTTTTTTGTTTAATAACTTTGCATCACAGTAACACCCGTTTGCTCTCACCTAATGTGGTGGTAAGGAACTATTCAGTTGCACCAGTAGATTGCAGCGAGTGACTGGCCCTGTAATCTCTCACAGCAGATAGAAGCTAACTGGGTTGTAATGCAGGGCAGTTGTGGTAACAGAAACAGTTTTGCCGTGTTTCAGGTGAGAGCAGTACACAAGCACTATATACATTAATCTTAAGTTGATTCTTTGTCAAAGTAGCATGTTAAATATGTTATTCGTGTTTATAAGGTGTCTAGTGTGACCACTAGCGAAACAAAATAGTCATTTTGTCCATCAAATGGACATGAAATATAATACAACAAGAGAACAACAAAAACATTAGGCTACACAGTAACTAATGCTAAAACAGCACAAATTCAATGCAGTTCAGCACCACGGATAGCAATCAGATCATTTTGACACCCACTTTATCTGTTTCAGCTCAGAGCCTGTATCAGTAACTTTTAAGTTTAGTAAAACTGGCACAGCGGCCCATATGTTCATAAACACAGTTTCAATATGATGTACTTTAGGCTTAGTCACTACGAGCCTTGATCTCTGCGAACTCATCCATGATGCTCTGTATGTCAATTTTGTTTGCCTTTCTCATGGACAATATGGCAGTTCCACTCAGTCTCTCCTGTCCGACTGTGCTCCTCAAGCGGTTTTTAATGAGATTTAACTTGGAGAATGAGCGTTCAGAGGCTGCAACGGTGACAGGAAGAGTCAAGAATAAAAAGGGTGGTGCGAACCTCACTGATTGTAGAAGTTACTGTTGGGTGGTTGACAAGGAGCAATTTTTCCAGAGCCGCAACGGATTTTTGCTTTGTTAGCTGGTCCCGAAAAGAGGTTCTAAAACAAAGCAGCTGGCCAGGGAAGCTGGCAGGGAAATTTGAGCAGCTAAGGTAACAGGCAAACTTTCATTGTTTATTTATTTATTTTTAAAAATCCAAATCTTTTGTCGAGTTGATAATGAAAATCTTTTTAGCTTTTTTTGTGTAAGCAATCAAATAAATAAATAAAAATAAGAATAAATAAAATATAAATAAATTAAGAATATTAAAAAATAAAGAATAAGACCTTGGTACATATATTAAAATAAACTGAAGGAATTCATGAAAATGATTATAATAATGACAGAATCTGATTTTGAATACCAAAAGTGTATGAGAGGAGAAAATTCATATTATCATAGCAGTAAAAACAATTGTGATAGAAAAGAAAAATCTGTAAATAAGGAATAAATACTAGTGCAAATTAAAAGTATAAGTAAACACATGCAACATCAACATCTGCCATCAAGTTCAGAAGATGGAAAAATTTAGAATGCCTTTGGAGAGAGAAAAACAGCTTGTATTTGCTATGCTCCACACCAGTACAACAATGTGCAGATGCTAATAAAAATAATTGATAAAGTAATACTTTTTAATCAATTAAAATGAGACAGTGAATTTTTTTATCTGAAATGGCTTTAACTATACAGTGGCTTTTTATTCTATTTTTTATATATACTATATATATACTCAATTTGGGCTTTTGTATTATATATATTGTAATCATGATGTCCTTGTAAAAGTAAGCTTCCTGTCAGTGTTTCAATAAAGTTAATGTACAGTGCTATACAGCCGAAGCTATCCCTATACCCCCATCACATCTAACCATGGGTCGAATAACAATGAGATTTTCCTGGGCAAAACTGAGAATTTTAAATCGTTGTAGATTTTATACAAATTTTTAAAAAATGCAAATTTAGTGGCGGCATATCGTTTACTGTCTTATTAAGGGAAATCATTCTAGTTTGTGGGCGTTTGTAGTCAACTTTAGAATTGTTTTTAGTATCTATATTAAAATAAACTAACCACCAAACCAATTAATACAAATCAATACTGTGTATATCAGGAAATACATTTTTAAAAAAAACTTTTCACATAATAGAACACAAAGTCCGACCCTGTTAGATACAGTTACACTGGATTACATGTAAGAATAATTTCCTTTTCATTCCTCTCTGTACACACTTTTCTGTTTTGCACTTCAATAGCAAATTCAGTGGTTCTGTGGTCTTGTGGTTAACACATTTGCCTTACACATGGACGATCCCTGGTTTGAGACTGGGAGGAAACCGAAACCCTGCCTTAGAGCTCCCAAACTTAGTGACCTAGGCCTAGATAAATGGGAGGGTTGCCACTGGTGTAAAAAATTTGGTGCAAAATCAACATATGGAGGTAGCACTTTGGCACCGCTTTGGGAAGGAAGGAAGCATTCGAAAGTATGTTTACTTCAATGGTAACTTCACCCAAGACTGGTAATTAAGAGTGTTACAGCTGGATGGTCATTAGGATTGTTTTAACATTTCACTGTTTTGTCACCATTATTTCAGACAGTAATTATGTCTCAAGACTAAGTTTAGTCATTATGAGTATTATTGTTTTAAGTTATGTCTCTTGTCCACACTTCTTTCTATTGGGACAAAGTGGTCATGTTTTTTTCATCACAAATCTTTGGCCGTAAAAAAAATTCTATTTATAAATAAAAATTGACACTTTTGTATTGTACAATAAAAATGTACATTAAATATTGTTCATCAACACTGTTTTGCAGTCATTTCTTTGCTCAGTGCCTGCTAGAAAGTGATGTCTATTGGCAGAAGGGATTCATCGAAATTACTTACCTTTTCACAATTTTTCTATTTTTGTAGGTAATTCAAGCCCTCATTTTTATTTACTCTCTGAACATTGTGAAAGTTTAGAAACTTTTTCTAGTCCTGGTTTTAGATTTCTGTGGTGTCACTGATGACAAGGCGCCAGCCCAAATTAAGCAATCCATGTTCAATGTTCATTAATTCCAACAGGCTTGAACTGACAATGAAAAGCAGCTCAGGAATTTGCTGTCAAGCAGCTCCAACTTCAGCTTGAAACGGCTGCGTGTTACCTGGCAGAGATGCATGAGAGAAAGCAGATGTCCATCAGATTTAACGTTAAAGTGTTTTTACACTTGTGCAATGTCCAACTGCACCCATTTGAGAGTTGAGTAGATGATTTTCAATGAGCAAATGAGCATCGTGTCTCCTGCATCCTGCATGCTCTTTCCAGGCATCACCCACAGCATTTCCAGAAGTGAGAGTCCATTTCCTGTGGACCATCTCCTGCTGTGTGATGTGAGAAATAGTCAGCTCTCTCACCTGACTCTGCCTAGAGTTTACGTATGAAACCATCTCTAGTTTATTGGTTGCTGTCACTAAATACCCCCCTCCTGTTGAATGGTAAATGAACATACTTGCTGTCCTTTAGAAATAGAAATGTCCTTGTTCTGTCATCCAATAATATTACCTACTATTGTTATTCTGATGACACCTAACCTAACCTTTTTCTTTCCCTCTGGCAGTACACAGTGTGATGCATTCATTTGTGGATGCCACAGTGACATCTCAGTATGGATGCCTGCCCACCACTTCAAGTACAGTTGTGACAGAAGCGAACTGCTCTCCTTTCAGTGCTGCCTCTGCCCTCTTTCTATCATTACTAACAATAGTGCTGTGACCCCTGCTACCTGCCAACAATTTCACTATAATTTTTGACAGCCAGCTGTCATTCATCAAGCATTTGCCATCACAAGTGCATCTCACACCTACAGTACTCCACAACACTCAGTTCAGAGCCTCTCAAGGGGACTCAACTCACCTCCTAGCTTTTTGTCTAGACTAACTCCCTTCGGGTTGGGTTTCATATTAGGAGCCTAGTTGCCTGTGAGTGTGGCCAATAAATCAGCTGGTGTCAGGGGAGCAAGTGGCAAAAAAAATTAGAAATTAAACCGGTGTAAATTTGCCCTTACTCACTATCAAAAGTAAAACTCATTTCTCTGAGGTTACCTTTTTAATTGCAGACAACTTATCGCATGATTGAATCCCTTTTGAGAAGCTGTTGCCTAAGCTAAGTGAGTTGCTCACTATAAGGAAATGACATACCTTACTGTCAGGGGTTCGGTGTGTGCATTTGTGCATACAAGCACACTGTCAGTTAAGTCCTTCAAACAACCAAATGGATTGATGAAAGGGTTTATTCCCTTGAAACTGAAACTTAATTCAGTTTCTCGAAGAATGGCCTATTTTTGTCTTGCATTTTTTTATGTTTTTTTTTTATGTTTTTTTGTTTTTTAGAATCATGTTTCATTTAGTCTCTGCTACCAGCATGGCTTTAACCATATTCCTTTTCTCTCACTGCCTGAGGGCAAAAGGTAAATGGAGGATTCTATCAGGCCAAACCCAAATGCTGCAAAAGGCTTTCAACTCCACCAATTGAACTGACACGCAGCGGAGCTGTCAAGCTAAGCTGCTGAGCCATGTGAAGGACCAGTGAGGGGGAAGGAAAATGCAGACGCCATTACTGTCTGTTTATGCCGAAAGAAGAGGGGAGAAGGGGAAAAAAACAGGGTCATTGAGCAGAACCGAGAGGAAATTGCGCTGTGATGCAAACAGAGAAACCTTAGGGTATGAGTGCTATTATCTAAAATTAATCACATGCAATAATTTCAGTGTGCACTGGCTTGGTCATTTTAAAGGTGTTATTAGAGACTGACCATTTGAAAAAATAAAGTACAGTACAAGTACATCTGCCTGCATGAGACCGAAAGTCTCACTTGCTTTCAACTTACAATGACTAATTCCATGTTACAAAGAGTGATGTGGACTTTTAGTTTCAAGAGGGATTATTTCTTCTCATCCATCTGTACCAAGAGAACCCTGATTAAATCATAACCACGTCTTTGTAAGTGGTAGGTTTGTAACTGAAATGGCAGATGCAGCCTAGTAACATAATTCTCTGCATCTGTTGCCACAGAGCTCAGGAATATACTGAATACCTTATTAAGATTAATACAGACCAGGCAGGTCAACATGAATAGCACAAGTGAATTAAGTGGATTTCAAAAATTCGCGTCCTTCGTGGGTTTTTTTCTGCTCAAACAAAAACTGAGAAATACTTACAAATGTATGTCATGTCTTAACTGTGAAATAAAGTTTCAGTTCAGGCAAGTGCTCTGTTTTCCTATTTCTTTAACCTTGCTGTGATCTGCAAGGTTCGTGTTAAGAGTTTTGTTTGAAGACATACATAAATTTGTATTAGCAAAAAAATGTTTTCTCCGGTCCCCCTCTACTTTTTAGTTTGGGCATTCAAATTTGTCATATAGCCTCAGGGCATCTAGAAAAACAAGGCCTGTTAAGAGACTGTGTCCAGACGGCCTTCTGACTCTGCAGGAAAACAGATGGTTTTTAATAATGCCCTACTCTCAGCTTCATGCCCCCCAGCTAGCCAGCCACACAAATGCACACACAGACATACAATTTTGCTCTCCCTCTCTCTCACTCTCTCTCTCTCTCTCTCTCTCTCTGTTGCTCACACACACAGACCAGCGCACAAACCCCGAGCTAGTATTCCAAGGTTTTCAGTTTTTCTGCCAATTAGGCTTTTGTAAAAATCCTGTCATGGATCAAATATAAAGTAGGAGTTAAATATCTGACAACTCAAGGACAGAGCCAACAGCACATCCTGCACATAAGGGCAAGCAGCATGCCGGTACTGCCAGCAATCAGCGCAAGCCATCTTTAGAGCATAAAATGGAAAAGACATTAGAGAAGAATGAAGGGTGAGCAGTCACACCTACCAACCTTTTTGCTCGACTGCAACATCTTTTTGGGATCCTACACAATAAACAGAAATATAGTTGATGTGTCAGCAAATATAATGAGACTAAAGCAAAGTTTTTAAGTCTTAAAATTCCAGTTTCCAAATGTATGTGCATATTCCCTGAAACATTAGCACCAAGCCTTAAGAGTGTCTGTTATGCCATACATCATTCCATATAAAGGTAATTATTTCTTCTCTTCTCTTTTTAAACAAACCTGCATACCTGACTAGCCTTAAATTTGTCTCTTTTTAAAACTATCAACACTTGCAATCGTTCATTAACAGTTAGCCACTTCATTCATAATGATTCATTAACACGCTAGTTTGAATTAATTCATTGCACCTGGATCGTAATCATGTAATCTTAAGGACTCATTGTCTTCTTGATGTGGTAATTGTATCGCTGCATGAGGAATTCACTAATTTACACTGCATAGTTCTTCACTGTGAAGCATCTTTGAGGTGGATATTTTTGTCTCATTTGCTCTTTGGCCTCTATTTTTCTCATCCACCAACTAAATCACTTATTTTATAGCTATACGGGAGCCAATATTTGTTGACTTTGTACTGTTTTTGAATTATTTTGTAACCAAACATAAGACCGAATTTTGTCATTAAAACCTGATATCCATCAGTGTGACACAAGCGTCTCTATGATCCCCTCCACATGCTGCAGACACGTTAAGCATTTCAGTGGTGTCTTTATTCTCTCGTGGTGCTTTACACATTTCCACTTTCTTCTGGGTGTGCGGCGTCGTCCTGAGCTCTGCTCAGCATTAAGTAATTTAAAATATCTATCAGCTACATAAATGCTTACATACACCATGGATCAGCTGCTCTTGCTGTGGTCCAAGGGAAGTGAAATATCCCCAATTTCAAGCATGTTAGCAAGAGAGCATTTGAAAACACCCTGTGCAGATGTGCTGTAGGCCACTGTCATTAGGTGGAGCTCCCAATTCCTGGCAGACACCATTAGCAAAGTGTCATAGTACCATGACAATTGTCCACCACAGTGTAATTTGTCCGAAGTTTGCAAATGGTCTTGTTTTTATTCAGTTTTTTTTTCACAGCTTTATTACACACCAGCATCCTCTGCGCAGAAATTCTTGACAGCATAACAATAAACCAGCATCTTCAGATGAATAAAGCACAGTGGTCAAAAGTTTCTTAAGTTTCTTAAGAACATATGCAAGAGAGTCATAAACAGCAACATGGCAACGCAGCCTTGAACGAATGCTCTTTTCTGTTATAATTGCTACTCCTAATGTAAAACACTACATCAGTAGTATGCACGCATGGATTGATTGGTGAATATAAACAAGAAATAACTTATTTTTACACTCACAATGAGTACTTTATAGTATAGGTAAAGAATTTAAAGCTATAGAATTGGTAAATCAGTGCAATAAAATATCAAGTTGAATATAGTATTGCCATACTCTGGACATAGAGGACAACATCAGGTAGTTTAGCAAATGCCAAAAACTGAGATTTACATTGGAAGATGGCTGTAAAAATAGAAGCCCTACTTTCTAGTTGACGTGCAGACATTCATTTACAAACAAAACCTTGCTTCTGCCTTTCTACTTAATCTGCCAAATGCTGTCCCAGGCGAGAGAGAGTTCCCATGTGTTGATCCTGAATGCAGAAATCCATCAACAGGACTAGTGGAGAAGGACGTTTCAAAATGTTCTTGAAGTGACTCCTTTCCGATTTTAAAAATAGTTTGACTAATGTTTCTATTAATTACTATCTGTCACTGGGGTGGCATTTAGAGATACGAGGACATGCTGCTCATTCAGGCAAGAGCAGTACATTTATTAAAGATTTAAGCCAAGGATCTACAAGAGAGCTTGTTTGTTTGTTTGTTTGTTTGTTTTTCTTTTTTAATGTAAACATTTGCTATGAAATCATTCTGCTATCATAAATCAGGACCTGTAGCTGTCAAATTCAAATTTACCACACCCTGAAGTATTGAACTCCTTTTTTCTTGAGTTATGTATCAGGTATATGGTACTACTACAAAGTGTTGCTGTTTTAGATTTTGGTTATGATTGTCATTTAGCACATTTTGTTTTAGTTTTATAGTTTTATTTATTTTTTTCTTGTAATATTTCAGCTTTGTGCACTCTCATTCTTTTTTATGGAGTAGTTGCCTTTTGAAGAATTTTAATGCAAATTTTCTGAAATATAATTATATATATATATGTGGCACACGCTGAACAGAACTATCACCTCCACAGTGGGAAACTGGAGTTCTTGGCCTTGAAGTGGGCAGTATGTGACAAGTTTGTGGATTACTTGTATTATGCACCCCACTTCATTGTATTTACAGA